>CAUYLG010017340.1:0-72124 GCA_963573385.1 Cacajao melanocephalus
AGGCCGAGGTGGGCGGATCACGAGGTCAAGAGATCGAGACCATCCTGGTCAACATGGTGAAACCTCATCTCTACTAAAAATACAAAAAAAAAAAAATAGCTGGGCGTGGTGGCGCACACCTGTAGTCCCAGCTACTCGGAAGGCTGAGGCAGAAGAATTGCTTGAACCTGGGAGGCGGAGGTTGCAGTGAGCCGAGGTGGCACCACTGCCCTCCAGCCTGGCGCCTGGTGTCGGAGTGAGGCTCTGTCTCAAAAAAAAAAAAAGATCCTGCAATATCTTAGGCCAGAAAGAAAGGAATCAATCAAATACAAATGAGGTCATATCTATCTAAATAATATACAATCCAATTTGCTGTAACTTCCATCAGTCTCGGCTCTATGAATTTAAAGGTTCAACAAGAATACTGCATTTGACTTGTGGTTTAAGCTCTGACATCCAAAAACTTGGAATTCACCACCCGTATTCTTAAAACTGGAAAAATTGATACAAACTGAAAATTAATGACTTTTTTTGGACCTATCAGAGAATCGAGATTACAGAGCAAACTGCTACCTGAAATGTCTAGAGACAGGTGAATCCAGAGAGTCCACAGCCAAGATCACTTTATTTATTAAAAAAATCCTCAGGAGCAATGAACTGCTAGGAAGATTCAAATGATAATTTTGACAAATTCCTAGAAGCTGAACATGGATTAGTGTGAAAATAAAAAATCTCAGTTTACCACAGTTATAGGAAGGTCCTCACATTTTCATGGACATTACCTTCGGGAACTGCATCAGGATTTTAGGGTAAAGAGAGGAGAAAGGTTCCCCTCCTGGTTCTGGTGTGGGGAAAAGTGGAATCTTTGTGAAATATTCCCAAAGCCTTCTCCAAATAAAAACTTATTTTACAAAGAAAAAGACTACCAGAGCTCCATCCCAGGTGGGAGAAAATCCTACCTCACACTCCAGTGCCTTTTAGCCTTCTTGTCTTACTAAGGGGTAGGGGGGCATGATTATTAGGGGTCAAGACTTCAAAAAAATTGATTAGAAATGCTGCAGCCAGAGAAGAAAGAAAAGAGCTGAAGTGAAATAAGCATTTCTACTAGGAAAACAGTTATGAAGGTCACAGCCCAGAGACACATGTCTATGAAAAGACTGAGACTTAATTATAAGATTAAAGAATATTTCCACTTCCTAGCATCTTGCCACCCCACCATTAGGGCACCATTATAAGAGTTTATTACAGCTAGAAGAGCTGAAAGGCACAGATTCTCTCTTGGAAAGAGTATATAGGAAAATCCAAAGTTAAGATGAGTGGCATAGGCTAGAACACAAGAGATTTGTAAGCTCTGGCACTTGTAGTCACAGAAAACATTAAACATCAGCCAATTCCCTGCTTGGTTAACATACATCCTCATACTGAAGACCTGTTTAGCTTAGTTTCTTTTACCCAGTACATGTCTAGCTTTCAACAAAAAATCATAAGTCACCACAAAAGGCAAGTAAAAATATAATATGAAGGGATAAAGCAAGCATCAGAATCAAACTCAGATATGACACAGATATTATAATTATCATACATGACATTTAGAATACCCATGATTTATAGGTGAAGAGTTATAGTGGAAAAAGTAGACCACATGCAAGAACAGACTAGTAATATAAGCACAGAGGCAGCAAATCTTTGAAAGACTCAAAAGGAAATGCTAGAAATTTTTTAAATTGCAACAGAAATGAAGAATGCCTTTCCTTGACATCAGTAGAACATGATGAAGAAAAAAATCATCAGTTTAAACTTGTGTTGAAATGCAAAAAGGAAAGACAGCTTAAAAAACAACAAAGCATCCAAAAACTATGGAATAATTTCATAAGCTATAATATAATCAGAATATCAGAGGAGAAGAAATAGAGAAAAGAGTAGAATAAATATTTGAAGTAATCACAGTGGAGAGCTTTCTAAAAATAATGGCAGACACCAAATCACAGATTCAAGAAACTCAGAGAATACCAAGTAAGTAAATGCCAACAAAACTATACATAGTCATAGCATATTGAGTCTATAGACAAAGACAAATTCTTAATAAAATACAGGAGAAAAAATATGTTATCTACAGAGGAAATTATGCAGGTAAGAAGAAAGTAAAGAATAATATTTAAAGTGTTTAAGAAACACAATATAATCTAGAATTCTATACACACAATATAATCTAGAATTCTATATCCAAAAAAAATTATCTTCAAAACTTAAGGAAAAAAGACTTTTTAAGACAAAAACTAAGATAATTCATTCACAGCAGATATGCCTTGCAGGAAATGTTAAAATAGTACTGAACTCAAAAAATTAAATCACGTTAACATATGAAACCCACAGATTCAAAATGGGCCCTGTCATACATGTACATACAAACATATGCATCTCCATTGAAAGTTCCTAAGATATGAACTCATTATTTTGAAAACTTAACAATAAAGGGAACAAACCGATTATTTATACTACCTCGTCTGAATAAACTCTACTTCAAGATGAGAAAATAGATGATGTGTGAAAGTTCTTTAAAGAAGCATTTCAGCTAATAAATGCAAAAGACCCAATAGAAGTATAAAATTATCGCCTTATACCACCTAATGAAATAATGGAGTTTGACAATAACGATTCACTAAAACCATTGAATAGAATTTGACAAAAAATTTTAGAAAAAAGGATCACTTAGCATTGTTTGAACTTATCAGCTGAGGCATCCCTAAAATCAGACATTATATCATGTAACTTCTGATATGATATTATAGAAAAATTTTTGTTTTCCCCACTAATTGAACCTAAATCTAAACAAACATCTAGATCTAAGTACCAGTTTTCAAGTGACATGGGTGCCGGAAGAATAAGATAAATGACATCACTAGAAGCAATAAGCCAGCTTTAAGATATGCTTATTGTCATTGTTTTTGTCATTTTATCTTATTTTAAGATATGCTTATTGTCATCTTATTGTCATTTTCTTGTCATTGTTAAGTTGGATATAAAGAAATGTTAAAATAATCCTGAACTCAAAAAATTAAACCACATTGACATGTGAAACCCATGGATTCAAAATGGGTCCTGTCATTTTCCAAAGAAAACTGACCTGATATACCCAACAAAACAACGACAACAACAACAAAAAAAGAAAAGCTATGTTTGGAACTTATTTGGATCCTGATCTTAGCAAATTAACTTTCAAATAACAGCTTTGAGACAATTGGGTCAATATAAATGTTTATTATTAAAAGATTCTTGTCAGTAAGATGCAAACTGAAGAACTTCTGGCAGCAATTATGTAGTATGTGGGATTTTAAAAAAATACTTTGGCTAAAGGAAAGAAAGTGAGAAGAGCATAGTCAATGAAACAAGACCCTCAACATTTTAATAATTGTACCTGGATTATGAATAGATATGGAGATTCACTTTTCTGGTTTTTTTTTTTTGATATGTTAAAACGTTCATAATAAAAGCTTTTCTAAGCTTTTTTTAGTAAAGAAACGGAGTAGTTTCTTTTTTTTTTTTTTAGTGATTTTTTTTTAGTAAAGAAACTTGGAGGAGTTATTGATCTAATAAGAGTTTAAGGGTGAACATAAAACACACATGTATGTAGAAGGCTGGCTGCCTTATAGCACTAAGAAGCCTGAAAATGAAGGCAGCAGATTTTACCTTTTTATAATACATGAATATTTGAGAGCTCTGAATTGCCATACCATGTTATCCGTGAAAACAGTTTAGTTGAAAATTATATGTGAAATTCACCAAAAGAAAAAAGTTCATGCCCTTCTTTAATTAGTGCCTTTCTTGAAGGAGAAAACTAACTTGATAAGAGATCACTAATTAAAGATGTGATACCTTTTTATGCTTTACTCAAAGTGTTAACAATTATCTGGGATACAATACAGAAGAAATGTCCTGGGGCCTATAACACAAAAGGAGATATAAAGCAACTGATTCCAAGGGGTAATTATAGACTATAAAAGAAGAGGTTTGTATTTAACATTTCATTTTTTAAATAACATGTTACTTTCTATGAATTCATTAGGAAAAACACATTTAATAATTCAGAGTAAAAAAAAAATCTGAAGACAGTTATGAGCTTCCCTACTCAGAATATTTAAAAAATCCAGGACACACAGGACTACTGACATTATTGACCATTCTAAAGCATTCATAAAATGAAGCCCGAAATTCCTGTCATAAGTTTAAGCAAAATGTTATGCAGATGTATCCCAGAGAAAATATAAATGAGGAGAGCTATAAAATAACTTACCTAATAAAAATCCTTAAAGTCCATGTTAGATAAGACAAGGTTAAAATGAACAAATTGTTGTACATACTTTCTAATTTATAGTGAAGAAGTCAGAGACTCTAATACAACTAGAATCTATGATAAGAAAGGGTAGACATATATATATATGTAGATAAACATATAGGTAGTCTTTTATGTAAAATAAAACATACATGGCTGACTATCTAAAACAAATGGCATAATTACAGGGTAATTTAATATTTTTTGCTGTATCTTCCTATAGTGTTATGTTAGATAAAATTGGGCCCAATACAGACATTTCACTTGATTTTTTTTTAATTGTGAAGTCTCAACATATTTGTAGTTTCAAGAGTGGGAAGAATAATTAATCTATTTCTTGGTGTCTCCTTGTAAAGCCTAAAATGCTCAGTCATCAAAAGTAGTTAACAACTGTTTCAATATAATTCAAGTAACATTTTAATTGGGTCCATAAAAGAGGGGCAAAAAAAAACCATAGAAAAGATTCATTAATATTTTTCTATAGTGTTTCTTGCCCACTCACCCTGATCCAGCCTTATTATGAGCAGATTATAAACATCAAGACATTATTTATTTAATAATTCATATTTTGCTTCATTCTAAAACCTATTTGAGGCAGGACGTTATATATCACCTCTTTGAAAAAATCCTGGAAAAAAAATGCTTCATTTTGAAGAGCAAAGAGCTGAAAGATAAGAGGGAACTTTCACAAGGTCAGAAATAAAATCAGAGCTGAGCCCAGCAATACTCAGAGATTGTCAGTCTTTTTATTTCCTGTTCCTAATTCTAAATTTTTCATTGGAAGGGCCAAAAGTGATTCATTTTCCTTTCACTCTTTTTGAAAGCATTTTCTGGGCTGGAATGTGAGCCCTAAGTGATTTCTTATAAAGGTTGAGTGTTTCCTAGTTTTAACAGCCTGAAACAATTAAATATATATTAATTGAATAAGTTATAAATCATGGTTCTCAGATTTCATTTTTTAGATTGAAAAAAACTGAATGACAGTGTGGAGATCTTATTAAGTAAAAACTAAGATTAAGTTCTCAGCTTAATAAAAAGTGCTTACAGTTTTAGTAAGCACTCAAATAGTACATTAAATACTAGGTTTTATATATATGTGTGTGTATGTGTGTATATATATATACATACACATGCACCTACACTTATTTCTTTATTCCTTCTTTTTTCCTTTCCTTCTATCAAACTTTTATCTTGGTCAACTCATATTTAAATTGTTGAACACTACTAAACAGAAATAAACAAAGCGGGAAGGCAGAGGTACATATAGGCAGCCCAGTCCTCAGGTCATGCTTCTTGCTCTGCGTTTGAGCTTTCCTCATTTTTCCTTCTTTGCATTTTGCTTACTTTTATAATAGCTCAGTTCTGCATTTTGAATAATTTTGTTACATTTACTAACGTTTCATGCTTGTTGTATCTTACACAAGTTGATGAGTTTTGTATCTGGAAATATTTCCAGAAAATTCCAAAAAGAAATGGCATACAGAGGAACAGTGCTGGTACCCCATGTTCAGCTATTCTGATCCAGAGCGAGTTCCTTCAAACACTTGCGGTGAGGTTCTGGATTGAACATCATTTAAAGCAAGTAAAATTTCCTTACCCTCACCTTTCACATTACATTTCCTACAGCAGGTTTCCCAAAGTTTGTCCTTTTCCTTAAGATTCCTCATCCTCCAACCAATCAATATCTCACGGAAGATATTGTATGATTACAGTTTTTTTACCATGGAACTTCAAATCTCTGTTATTTCCCTTTGTCCCAGATATTTAGAAAGAAGATGGCATGTCCAGCTATTCCAACTATACCCTCCACCACAAGTGTCCCATCAGTTGTATCATGCTAATGCCAAGGTTAAAATGAACAGTTTGTACTTTAATACCATGGGCATTCTGAATGCACAGATGTTGGGCAGTGTGAGAGTTCAAGAGGCAAGGCCTCATAATAATTAGCCCACAGATAATTATAAGCTCCCACTACTTAAAGACCAGTGTCGAAAAGCTGTGTGTGTTAGTCACATAACATTGACTAGATACAAAGGGAGCTACCATTAGGAGTCACTGGAATTTGGAAATATTTGGAACCTAAGTTAAACTGGCAACAATAAGGATGTAATACATGAGAACCACTGTCTTCAAATATCATCTTAAAAAATACAATGTCTCCAAGACTCAACATAGGAAGATAGGGTCTGGAAATCTACTCCAGACATATAATCATCTAGGCATGACATACAAACATATGTCTAGTGAAACATAAAAATATAGTGATGACATATAAAGTCGACATCTATTATATACTGTGATATCCAAGAAAAAAATTAGAAGATTGGCCTAAGCCAAGACAATTTCAAAAAGAAGCCAAGACAACTTCAAAGCCAGGACAATTTCAAAAAGCCAAGTCCAAAGCCAAGACAATTTCAAAAAGAAGCCAATAAAGAACAACTACCAGTGTGTCCCCAACTCTGCCCAAGTAACAGTGAAGGGCACTATCCTGATCATACTCACGGGGTCAGCAAGAACATCCTAAATAGAGTTAGATGGGTCATGCACCTCTGATCTGCTCCCTTGCTCTAATCCAAGCTCACCTATCAACTTCCAGGGTGTAAACTGATTTATTGATAGACTTTTCACCAGGTGGATTTGAATTCTGCCCTGAGATGTTGGTATAAGTACTAGGATCTTCTTGACAGCTATTTATCATGAGAAATTGCTCCCTCAGTATGTGGTTTGCACGTTACCCTTTCATGAGGTTTGTTTTAATGAGACGTGGCTATTTTCTAACTTACTCTGAGTGTGAGTTACTTTAGACCTCCACATCAAAATTTGAAACATGATAACCACAAAGATACGACTGCACAAAAAAGAGCCTGCCCCAGTGGCTCAGCTGCCTCCACCTCTGACATTTTACTTCTCTTCGACTTTCACAGCATATGCCATAGCCTCATTTATGTACATCCATATTCACATTCTGAGCAGAATAATAGTTAAGTATAGAGAAGACATAAGTGACATAAATTACCTGCTATTAAGAAAAAGCATCACAGTTGTAACTTGCAATTTGAGAAGCTGAATATATAAAAAAAATAGGAGAGAGAGGCAGAGAAGGAAATCTTCAACATAGTGACATTTCTCAGGAAATAAGTGGAGACATAACCTGAACATATTTCAACAATTTTAAATACAAATAAAATAAGAAGTTAAATATATTAGTGCTGCTTGACAATTCTGTGCTGAAATGAAGTTTCTTGCTCCATGGAAATATTATCACTTCTGTTATGTTCACTCCTTCATAGAGTTCAGATATGTGATTCCAGGGATAGGCAGTATTCATCACTGTTTTGACAGGAGCAGATAACAGATATTAGGTGAATATTTCCCTCAAAAGAAATATAAGACTGCGTCTAGACATTATTTTCTCAGAGTTGCTTCTAATTTCATGTGCAATCAAGTTGCCCTTGGCAACTTGGGAAAAGTTAGCTTATCTCCCTGAGTTCAGCATAAAAAACATCTAGTCAAGTGTTCACATAAAATGTGTATTGTTTGGCTGAAAGAGCAGATATCCATATTTCGTTCTAAAGCATCAGATCCTGTTGCCAAGCTAATACATAAGGGTGGTGGGAAAGGGAACTGAATATTCTTTTTAAAGTTCTAAGTAGTTTCAAATGTGAATTCTTATATGAGATTATTTTTTTCTTTTGACACAATTATTTATATTCCTTTCAAACTAAGTGTGACAACTGATGGCGACAACAGAACAGAATACCCCAGGAGTGGATGAGTGTTACAATCATCAAACTGAACTGCATTCTCAGTAATTTCACTGTCACTGTGATTTTCACTTCCTGTAACGCTAACAATTTCTGATGCCAGTAGGCCCACTAGGCGATGAGGAAACCACTGTGCTCAGTAGTACTTGGTAAGAATTTGTGTGAGATTTAGAAAGCAAATGGAAACTTTCCAGAGACAAGCGAATTTTAAACTACCGAGACTCTAAAGAAGATATTTAATATTAGTAAAAATGACTTCAGTAGAAGGGAGGTGGAATAAATAAATATGAGACTTCATTAGCTCAGTGGGAAATGGCCAGAATTGCAGAACAAAACAATGGTTTGAGAAAATGAGACTCATAATATTTGGACCTTATTATAATTTTCTTCCACTCAGATTTAGTTTTATTTAAGCCCATAATCAAGAAAAGAAAGACTTTTCTTGAAATTTGAAACTGGAATCAGTATGATAAGATTTTACTCCCAACTATTACAACTGTGTACTGCCTTTGCATCTCTTTACATTTTTGGTTGAACTTTATAACCATTGTTTAGTAGATAAATGTAGATTATAAGAAGTACATATTTTGAATTTTATGCATATATTTTACAAATGAGATGCCTTTGAGTTCTAGCTCTATAAATGAAATAATAAATTCTTAGTCAAATCAATTGTTCTATTCCAGCCTGGGCAATAGAATCAGATACTCAGGGTCAAAAAAACATAAGTTCCCGAGCCTAGATGTATATCAGAATAACCTGGCTAACCTTTAAATAATACAGTTTCTTGGGTCTCATCCTAGATTTATTGAATAGCAGTAACCCACAAGAAGTACCTAGAATCTATATTTTTCAAAAGCTCCCAGAGAGAATCTTATGCAGATATTCCTGCCCTGCAGACTTGTGTTTGAGACCCAATTGTTAAGCTATACTCACAAAGAAAGAAAAGCTATTATTTACTGAGCAGTTACTACCAGGTATTAACTAGATGCTCCTAAATGCTATCATAATGATTCTTCTTAATGCAGGGACACTGTAGTGTGTAGAATAGCGTCCCCTAATATTCTTGTCCAAACAGAACCTTACAATGTAACCATTTTTGGAAATAAGGTATTTGTAGATGTAATTAAAATGAGATTACACTAGAGGAGGATGGACCCTAAATCTAATGACTAGTGTAACATATCAGAAGAGGAGAGGGCACTCGTACATATAAAAAGAGGAGAGAGACAGAGAGAAGAAACCCATGAGAAGACAGAGGCAGAGAATAGAGTGATGCAGCTACAAGCCAAGGAATGCCAAGGATTGCCCATAGCCACTAGAAGCTAGAAGAGGCAAGGAAGGAATTTTCCAGAGAGCCCGCAGAGGGAACATGGTCCAGCTGACACACTGATTTCAGACTTCTAGCCTCCAGAGCTGTGAAAGAGTACACTTCTCTTGTTTTAAGTCCACCCAATTTGTCGAAGTTTGTTATGGCAACCCTAGGAAACTAATATAGACACAGAGACTCAGAGAAGTTCAGCCATCTACCTGAGTCATTCAGATAGAAGGTGATGAAGCAGGGTTTCAAACTCTGGCCGCAGTGATTCCAAAGCACATGGACTAAAACAACACGGCAGAGTTCCGTAGACCAAGATTCAAGCAGCATCTGGTCAAAATGGGGTTCCTAGATGGCCTAGAGATCATGCTGGGATCTTGTTAAAAATGCATGTACCTTGATTCCATCTGCAATTACTCCATAAAAAAAGTTTTGCAAGCTGGACCTCAGAACCTACTTTTAACATATATCTCAGAAAATTGTCACTTATATTACTGACTAGATAGTTGGGCAATCTTTAATGTGATTTTTTTTTGCTTTTTCATTAATGTATATCCTGAATATAGGAAACAAACAAATAAAATGACAAATGTTATTAGCAAAATTAATGTGATGAAGTCAACATGGACTTTACTTCAAGCCCTTTTTACATAAAACTGGGATACTAAGGAAAAGGTACATAACTAAGATTCATACTATTCCCCCATATATGAAATTCATCACATTCCATACTTTCCCAAATCCTGAAGAAGTTAAGCAGATATTATACTTATTTCTATATTATAGGAGAGGAGGCTAAGACTGCAGCCTTAGAGAAACTTTCAGACCACTCTCCTGTGATTCATTGCTACAGCGTGACATTTTTTTCTGTCTAGACATTGCCAAAAAAATTTGTTGAGAATTAAGATGAAAATAACATGGGTGGGAGAAATGTGATCTCATTTATTTTTACAGAAAAGTGAAGAGAAAGATAAGAGGAAAAGGAGATGTTGTTTTTTAAAGCCATAAAAAGAAAAGTAGAAAACAAGGGTGTGAGAAGCCAAAGAGAACTCCTAAAAGCCCTGGAGAGCATAGAAACTCAGTCTAGCGGAGGTGAAAAATTTTTATCCCAGCATACTCAAAGTTACTCATTAGTTTCTAATCCTTTATATGTATTTAAGATGTGATTTTCTTGAAGCTTTCACTCTATTAACAACATTACCTGGACTAGGAAGGACAAATGATCTCGAGAATGCATATTCCCCATCTAGACAATGAAGAAAAAGAATAGTGGTGATTTCTCTGAAGTAGCCTCTTGTCCTCAACTTTTCTCTCACAAAAGTATAATTACCATTTGTTGACCCTGAAGATGTAGTAAAAAATGTTTTCATTTTAATCAAAATGCTTCTTCTGGGGCAATTGTGTGTGTGTGGTGTGACTTGTCTTATTTTTTTAAAGTGCATCGTAGCTGTTTAAAAGCTGTGTTTGTGTGCATGTATATGTGTGTGTATTTGGTTTTCCCAATTTGCTTTCAGTAAATGGAAACTAGAAGAAAATATTTTTAAAAAGCAGTTACCAAAAAATCTTCACAGAAAGAAAAAGTAGGAAAAGAGTGGGACAGAAAGGAAAAAAAAAATGGTAGATAATGAAATGTACTAAGGCACAAATAACTTGTTGAGGATCTGTTTTCATTTGAATTAAAAATGTACTTGGCTTATTTATTCTTTATGATGTAATAACAACACATGTTAAAACCAAGGCAACTAAGAGATGAGAATTGATCAATCTGTGCTCTTGTTCATCTTAAAATAAATAATGGCAAACCTTTACTGGAAAAGCTGATGATTACAAAGTACTTTGGAATCAATATCAAAGGTAAGTTGAGATCCAAAACAACTACTTATTATGAAACTCAGTTTACTTGTTAGTACATTTCATTCTAAATTTAGATTCAGTCATGAGTAACTTTGATCATAATATAAATCAGAGTTCATGATTAGTTCTTGTCCTCATTGTACATAAACTGAGAGCAGCATTTGTTCAGGTTGAACATGTAACTAGGTTTCTGAGATACCTCAAACAAATTGGCAGTATCTTACTTCTTGGGCTCTATCTTCTTGATCTCCTTCACTAGTAGGAGTATTATATTTATTCCTCTTGAATAAATATAATAGCAATTGGTTTAGAACCTGATTCAAGCTGCTTCTTTTTTTGAATCCTTTACTTAATACTGTTTCTTTGAGAAACCTCATCTGTCTCTATTATTCACAATATCATCAATGCCCTGATAACTATGAATTGATGCCTGTAGTCCAGCTGTCTCCCTTGAGTTCTATACTGGCATAACCAGCTACCAATATGCCATTTCTACTTAGCTACATATTGAATGAACATTTTGAATGTAACATGGCTGAAACGTCACCCTGTATTGTTCCTTCGAAATTCATTGTCCAAAGACTTCCCTAGGAAATGGTACTACTATCTCTGCAATTATACAGAACAAAAGCCCAGAGCTTTCTTGATTCTTCCCTTTTTGTCACATCCCTAACCTTCCCACCTATAAGGCCTGTCCCTCTTTTTCTGTCATATAACACAGATTTCACTCCTAGAATGCCAAACATCTCCTTTCTCCTGATATACAGCCATCGAATTGTAACTGCTCTAACAGCCCTCATAATCACCAGCCATCACTTCCGAAACTTTATTCTTCATACAGAAGTGAGAGTGAACCAAACCACATTACACTCAAATTTTATTTTAACAGTATTAAGAAAATAATTTATTATGTGAATTAGTTGTATTACTTATTATGTAACAAATTTAGTTTCATAACAACTAATAAGTAAAACTGAAGTAAATAATAGCAAAGAAAGAATAATATTCTTTATTTATTAATTTTTTAATTGAAAAATAATTTTTTTATTTATTGGGTACAATGTGTCATTTTGACCTATGTATAGGTAGATCAAATCAAGCTAATTAGCTATTCATCACCTCGCCAACTTACTATTTTGAAAACACTATCCTTTACTAGGTTTATAATGTCTTAAAAATCTGGCTACTTCTCTGAGTGTGGTGGTGCACGCCTGTAGGCAAGGTGTGCGCCTCTCTCCAGAGACTGAGGCAGGAAAATCACTTGAACCTGGGAAGCAGAGGTTGCAGTGAACCAAGATCGCGCCACTGCATTCCAGCCTGATGACAGAGCAAGACTCCTTGTCAAAAAAAAAAAAAAAAAAAAAAAATCTAGCTATGTAGAGTGGTTTTGCAAACTGTAAAGTGTTATATGAATGGTAGTTAATATAGTAACTATGAACTATAACTGATCGTTTTCCTTATTATATCAGTCTTGTCTGTAAGTAATGATATTTTCGTTATTTCTTTTAAAATATTATTCCTACTTTGACAGTTTACAAATACAGCATAAAATCGGTGCCTCATTTTGATAGTATACATGCCATATATTAAGTTGGAGATAAGAATAGTGGTGACGGAGAATAAAAAATTTCCCAGTCCTAACCTGTGCTCATTCAACGATCTCAGCATAGAAATTCTTTGTGTTCTCTTCTACACCTTCTCAAGCGGCAACTCCTCTGTGAAGCCTTCCCCAACTCTGCTTTTCCATTGTACATATTCATGCTACTCTTTACTTGCCTACTGAACTTATGATAGAACATAATGTTTGTTCCCATAGAAACTTAAACAATGCAGTCAATCATTACATAGTACCTATCTCATGTCATACACAATATCTACACATTTTACATGATTTATCTTCATTCATATCACCTTCACAAACATTGTATAAGGTAGATACTCTTTGGTCTTCGTTTTACAGATGAGGAGATTAAAGCAGAATAAAACAAAATTTGCCCTGTGTCCCACCTTTAGTAAGTAGCAGAAGCAGGATGTAAGTTTGTTTTCTTTCCCTGCCTAGCTCCTCTCTGTAATTTAACAGAGTAATGAAACTTCGTAAATACAAAAGTCAGGTCACATTTATAGAAGACTAATATTTAGAATAGTGGCAGTGATAATATTCCAATCTGTGCAGCTCATTCATTAATTCTTTCAGGAAATGTTTACGACAATACAAGTGCTAGGTGTTGTGCTTGACAAGCATGACACAAAGATGACGTAGCATAAGTCATTGACTTGGTTAATTTGTTCATGAGAAAAGGTGCGGGAAGAGGCATTTGGAATGAAGAAGAATCAGATCATTTGTAAAAAAGGTATGTATTTTTGATCTATTTGAGGACTGTATCTTAAGAAAAAACTAATGCACTGGAACATAATAAATGAGGGAAAACCACAATAGAAAGAAAATTCAGAATGAATACATAGAAGAAATGGATGAAATAAGAGAGTCTACTTAGCCTGGAAAAGAAAGAAGACTGATGCGTTCTCATATCTGGGTAGTTTTGGAAGGCAGAGCTAGTTCTACAGGGAGAAAGACATGCAGTAACAGAATTAGGTTCAGAATGAAGAATAACTTTTTAATAAAGCCGTTCTACATGGCAATAAGCTACTTGTATTAAATTCCTGTCACTGGAATGGTTGAACCTAAGAATGAACAACTTATTACTCAGAGAACTTGCAGAAAGTCTTTCTACATCAGACTAGAAAGCTCAACTCCACTAGATGACTTCTTCAGTCTATTCTGAACCAAAATCTATACTGCTGTAAATAGACAGAGAACAACAGGAGAGACTATCAGAAAATGTGTATGATCTAGGATTCATTGTTTCATGGATGCTGTAAGAAAAAAAAAACTGAACGAGAGACAAAAGGCTTTATTGCTTATGGCAAAAGCAGTAGCCAGATCTTTAGGCTTGTTTGCATAAACTCCTGATGTCCCCAAAGTCCCAGAGTGGTGACCTCAAGAATCCATGATAGCTGCTTGCATTGGAGGGGTGGAATTCTGAGCATGGGGGAGTCACCACTTTCATGGTAATTGAAAGTAAACCTACTCTTTTCCCAATGGAGACAGTACCTCACCTCTCAAGGTTAAGGGTTGCAAAAAAAAAAAAAAAAAAAAAAAAAAAAAAGGTTTGAGAGACGGCTCAGATGGTCAAGGCTTTGCATTCTTGGAATACACAGCAAAAATATGCAGGGACACTCAGGGTTTATGCTGGATTGCCTCTCTCAACATAGACTAAAAAGCCATTCAAAATTGGATTCCTTGGGAATGCCAGAGTCTCTGATTACCAAAGAAACCAGATAACAGGGAGGAAAGATATTTCAATGATACAGCTTCTATTTAAAAGAATCCCCAAACAGTGAGAGATAGATGAGATAAAAACAGTTTGCTTCTAAACCTATTGAATCCAGATGGAAGTTACATATGTCATCAACCTTCTTGTTTCTATGCCAAAAGAACTAACCTATTTGGTGCAGGCTTATTTATAAGGTTTCTAATGGCAAGAAGCACCCATTTTTCAAGTTCAGAATTGCCCAAATCAGCTCTTTCCTATGCAGGAATTTTCATTAGATTAAAAAAAAAAAAAGAGGAAAAACTCAGACTCCTACTGCTTTCAAGAAGATAAAAATTTATTCAAACTATATGAGTAGATGAATCAACATTGCCACCTAGTGGAATAATTCATGTATCCAGCAACATAAAATATTTTCTACAGCTCTACCCAGTTTTCCTTGGGTTTTATCAGCAAAGATGAGCTGTTTAAACCCCTGGTTCAGTCTGTTTTAAAGAATTAAGCTCTCTTTTTGTTCCTTTTTAAAAATTTGTTTGTATGCACAAATCGTATACAATTTGAATTGTGTAAATGGGAACAGTTACTAAAATAGAACTTTAAGGGATGCTGGTTATAAGTTAAAGTTTAAAAGGTTACAACTTTTTGCTGTTGTAAAAGCAAGAAAAGTAAGGCTGTTACTTTTGTTACAGCATAATTTAAAGTTGAATGTGTGTGTGTCTATATATATATATATATATATATGCTTTTAATATTGATCACTCTAAAAAGTCACAGTGACTGTAATTATGAGTCACAACGAGATTTTTCAAGGACTTTATGACTTTTGAAGGTTTTATTAATGACCTTTTAAATTTCATTTTTTAATTAAAGTACTTAATTATCAAAGCTGGAAATAAAGCAAGACATTGAACAAAATAACATTTTAACAACCCCTTTAAAACAAATAATTGGACAAAATTGTAGCCCTTTGTTTTAAAAAGTATGGGTACTACGTTACATTCCAGTCAATGGGCATCTTGGGAAAAACCTCTACAGGAATAAAAACCACTCCTAGAATTGTGTTTTCCAGTCATTTTCACGATCTTATTGGTATCATGGTCAAATTTTTCAGGTGAAATGAGAAGAGAGAAAAATGAAATACTCAGAGAAATCAAAATGAATTTGACTCTCTTTCCATTGATTCAAAAATTTAATTATTTTTCCCTTGAATAAAGCAGTATAACCTAGTGATTATGATCATGAACTTTGCAGTAATACTTGCAGGGTGGAATTACATAAAATAGTATTTGGGTTTTTTTTTTCTGTAAATCAAAATAAGTCAGATATGAGCAGATTCATATGGCTCAACCTCTACACTAAAATCTTAATTTCATATGTACCTATAAAATTTTCGTTAGGAAAGTTTTTACCTCAATAAGCCTCAGCCTCCTAATGTTTTCAATAAGGATAATAATACATATCCCAGTAGAGGGTTATGAGGAATCAGTGGAGGAACTCTCAGACAGTGCTTAACAACTACCCAGCCTTTAGTGAGCATGCAATGAATGACTGCTGCTGTAAATAGCTACTTTTCAAAATACTCTTTTGGCTACTACAGAAAAAGAGCTTATTAGCTGACTGTCAACAATTAAAATATGTGAATGGCAAATTAGAAAATCACTTTCTAACTGCCTCTTTGTGAATTGCTTTCTGATTTTTAGAGTTTCTGTCTAAGCCTGCTTCATTTACTCAGTCTGACCACGTAAATAACCACCCTTTTAAAATTTATTTTTCTAGCCAATTAGAAGAGTACAGTAAATTTCTTTCACTAGAGCCCCTGAAGGATGAGTTGCCACTCAATGGTTGTTTCTGCTGATCTAGTCTTCTTTAACTTAGTTCCAGACCAGATAACAGATAATGTTAAAATGTATGCTCCTCTTTAATGGGGAAGCATATTCCACTACAATGCACGTCTCCTCTGTCCCAGTATCTCAGTTCTACTCTACATTTGTGAGCCCCAGTTAAAATAAAAACATAATTGCATTGGGTTCCAGTGTGCTATATATATTTCCCTCTGATATACTCATCATTTTCTCAGGATCTCTCTAAAGACAATGACTTTTTTTTAATCCACAAAAGAAGTGGTGCCATTTCATGATTAAAGGCACAGTGTCTAAAGTTAGACTGCCTAAAATAAAAACTAGGTTTGAACAGGTCTTAGGTATGTGATCGAAGGCAAGTTGCTTAACATCTTTAATTCCTTTATCTGTGAAATGGGAATAATAATAGCACTTGTCTAACAGGGTTGTGGTCAGAAACATAATGTACCTGCCTGGACTAGAGTGAGTCCTCAAGAAATGTTAGTTATTACTAATTCAGGAGGCTTGTTCTGAGAGTTTCAGGTAATGAGAGTTTCAAAGAGAAAGTATTTCAAAACCTTCCTTCTTTCTTTCTAAAGATAATATTTGAGTTTTACTAACTACCTTGTGACTTGAAAAGGTAAAGCTTGTTAATGGTTTCACTTTCCATGAAATTTACAATTTGGTGGCATTTGTCAGCAAAATTGAAAATTAGGACTATTTCTGATGCTTACCAATGTGTCCCAGGAACAAATGGGCACACACAAATAAGAAAGTGTCTGTATAAGGAACTTCCCACTTTGAGGATGCTGAGATTCTTCAGGAGGCTCTCAGTTTTGTTCAGTGCCATGGATGAGAGAGCTTCCTTTGAGGCTAGTCCCAGGAAGAACAGTGCTGTGAGTGTTCACTCTGTGCCAGCCAGTGTGTGTTCTATTTTAATTCTTTTTTCAGAATATTTTGTAAGGTTGGAACATTTATAAGTAAATAATTTTCAGAAAGATTGAATGACATGGCCAAGACCACCACAATCAAAAAGTTTTAGATCAAGAATCTGAACTCAGGTCCGCTTGGCTCCTAGGACACATATGCCTGACCATTTCTTGAGCACTATGTGTGGTGTGAGGTACAGTTAGCTTGAGGTTAAAAACATCCTGCAGATACTGGAATTGTGGCATCACTGGAGTGGAGAGCAGAGATGCCCCATATTAAAAGTAAGAAGAACAATGGTTTATTTGGGGGACAAAAAAGAAATCTATAGTATTTCAAAGTGTAAGAGAGGCTATCACAAAAACCAATGAATCTGTATGAAGCCTGAAGGGTGCAGGCAATATGGCCAATATTGCTTTAAATTTCTTATGTCTTGCCCTTTGCCAAGCTTTGTTGAACCTTCATGCCATTCACCAGGGCAGAAATTGTGCCATTCAGATGTGCCAGCTTTGCATCACAAGATGTTCTCAGATTGCCACTCAACTTACTCATTTCTAAAAAGATGTAATAAATACCTGCCTTACCAAATCTGGGGAAAATCCAGTGAGGTGGCATGTATGTAATGCCTAACCAAAAGACTGATATGTAACAGATGTTTGATACATTGTAGTTCAGTGTATGTCAGACTACAGATTGTAAAATCAATTTTATGGTTCACAACCAGACGTTGGAATGGAATGAAAAGTAGTAGATCAGAGGGTATTGTAATTAATAAGAATAAGATGTCTTCATTATTCTTCTTTAAGATGCATGTATAGTATATACAAATGTATGTTTGGATTATAATATAAAATTCACTTATCATGAGTCGCAATTAAAATTTTGCAAGCCCCTGCGCTATCTCCCTTCTCCTTAATACATTTCCAACTAGTATAACCCATAGTGAGGATTGACTAAGCCCAACTTCATTTATTCACAAGTTTATAGGTTGGTCTCATGTTTTCCATTATTGTTTCATGTATTAATTTAATTCCACCTAAAATACTTTGCAAGTGCTTTTATTACAGCACTTATATCCCACAATTACTATTATTTGTTCATATGCATTTACTCCCTCTACATTTTAAAGGGTGAGGACATCTCATTATTTCTTTAATCATTTGAGAGATTGCTAAGAGGACAATAACTTGTTGCTAAAACATTAGTTAAAAATTTATTATTTTCCTGAAGTAATGTGATAATATTTAAATATTCTTGGTAGACCTTTTAAAGTTCCTTTAATATATTAAAATCACATAACTATTGAGCAAAAAATGGGAAGAAAAAAATGGGCCTGAACTTGGAAGAAATGTGGTTTCCAGATAGGACTGCTATTCCTAAAACGGTAACCTCTTGAAAGTCATTTAATCTCTCTTGACTATAGTTGCCACCTTTTCAGTGCATTTTTTAAAAATGCAGGATTTTTAAAGTCTCTTTCAAATTTAATGTTTTTTAGTTTGTTGGTAATCCTGTATGGCAGAAGAGCATATTCAATGTGAATGACAATAAGCAAAAGACAGATCCAGAATGGAGACCCTTGACTCTATAGTTATTTTTTAATCCTTCAATCTACATTATAATTCTTTACTCAAAAAAAATTTTGAGTAAAGATCTAAAAACATTTAAAACAACACTACTTTGAGGAATAGAGGAACAATTCTGAGCACCAGTAGTAAACTAGAAGAACAAGGAGAATAAATGACAGGTGAATCTCTTGCATGCTTATCAGCTTTTGGTTTCATCAACTGACTGAAGTGAATCTTTTTTGTAATTATAAATGATTACTATTTATATAGTAATGCACTAGAATTACTATTCTTAACTTATTTTAACAGTGCCCTGAAAATGATTAGATACTTAATAGGTGTTCATTTGATATTCAAAAAATCCCACAGTGTATAAAAGACTGCTTTCCATTGTAAAGATGAGAAGAATCAAGATTCCTATAAAGATGTGGCAAAACTTTGTATCTCTTATGAAATTGAAAAGATAATGAAATATATGTGAGACAAATAAAAATATATTAATTATGAATAAATGTCAGACAAATTGAGTATAAGTTTCAAAATCAGAAATGGATTAGGATTTAAAGCAAATTCTTAGATTACAAACTTCCTTTGGAATTTAACAAACATTCAGTTCAGTTCTTTGTCCTTGGCTTGTTTTGGATTTGTTTCTTTACGTTGGTATAGAGCCTCTGAGGTATTAATGAGGAGAGATTTATGGCATCTATCTTTTAGCAATAAAAAAACCTTATTACATACTCAGCATATAAATGAGACATAAAATAATAATCAGGAATTAGAGACAGTTCCTAAATTTCTTGCATCTTCTCTCTAATCGCATAAACAGCAAGCAGCATTCACTTTTTAGTACTGTCCTTGAAATCCTTCCATGTATGTGTTTCTGGGATAAAAGCTGTAGAAATTTGAAAATTGCACTAAGCTGTGTTGGTCTCATGAGTGATCTAACAGACCAAGCATGCACCACTGCCCTGTGTCTAACACCAAAGTGTGCGGAGGCTCATTGGCTTGCTGCCAAGATAAGATTACTAGAAATCACCCCTGACTGTCTAAAGGTAGTACAGTCATTTGGAAAACAAACAGAACAGTCTCTTTTAATTCAAAAGTATCACCCATATTGCCTTGAGCAATTAAAATTTATGTAATTGGAACACATACTATTGAGGTTTGCTTTTTTTAAGAGAGTGAATGTCTTTGTATTTCTTTAAAGACCTTAACAAAAAGGGACTTCAGTTCATTGTCATCGTCAGTGGATTTTATATTTAACTTTCCAGTTTAGGATCTCTAGAAGCCATCACATTGTAAAGCATCAATAGCATATTGATTTCAAATTCAAATGTCATATAAAACACTGGTCCTCAGCACCAGATAAGGGCTGCAATTATTTCCATGTTATTTACCACCAAATGAACAATTGACAACAAGAATCCATTAAGAACTAATAATCGGCAAAATTTCTTGCTCTAAATCACAAGGTTAGAAAAATATATTAAATATTTAAAATACTTTAAAATAATCTAAGTCTATTTATTGTGATAAATGTGGTCATGGAAGTATAGGGAATATTTGATCTTGAGTTATACATTTGTAGGGCAATGGAAATTATGTCATAAAGTGGAAATCATGTCACAGGCTTTTTAAAAAATGCTGAAGCTTCCATATACAGATCTGAGAAATAATATCAACTTTTTATTTACCTGAATGGAAATAAGACTGATGAAATAAAGGCAAAGGATGAATGAAACAGGGAAAAATCTGTGTGGTCTTTGAAATACAGGGAAAATAGACAAAATGGGGAGAAAACTATGTTTCAATGGTATTAACTATTTCACTTCAATTTCACAGTCATGCCATGTGCCAGCAAGTGCACTAGTTACTGGGAATTGATAATAACAGCAAAAGAGGCAAAATAGGAAAACTTGAATAGCAAAGTTGAAACCACTATCAGCAATATGAAGTGTGACTTCAACTTGGAGAAGAGTCACAGCAAAGCAGGTGACCAAATTCGTGATCATTTTCTATTATATAAGAGTTATGAGTTGAATTATATCTCCCCTAAAACTTTTATATATTGAAGTCCTAAACCCCAATAACTCAGCATGTGAGCTTCTTAGGACAAAGGGTTGTTGCAAATATAATTCATTAAATGAGGATGAGGTCATACTGTGGTGAGATGGGCTCCTAATCCAGTATGATTAGTGTCCTTAGAAGAAGACACACACCACTGGGAGAAGTCAATGTGAAGATGAAGGCAGAGATCTGAGTGATCGAGGGAAAAAAGAGAATGCCAAAGATTGCTCACAAACCCCCAAAAACCAGAACAGAGGCCCGGGACGGATCTTTCCCTAGCCCCATCAGAGGGAACAAGGCCCTGCTAACATCTTAATCTTGGGCTTCCAGCCTCCAAAATTATGGGAAAATAACAACTTCTGATGTTTAAATGATTCTCTGTGTTGCATTGATACAGCTACCCTGGGAAACTGATACAATAATCACAACATAGTGATTTTCTAAAATATTATATTTACTTTTCTACCATCTACATGCCAAGTGGCCTGTGGGAAAGCAAGTAAAAGAACAGCAGAAAAGCTGTGGTGCAAGTGGGAAGCGATACTAAGAAATAGTAAAAAACAGTAAAATTCTAACGTCAATGGTTCTCATTCAAAGTCACCCAGGCTCATTTCTTAATCACTTATCTATTTTTAATTTCTATATGTAGGTTCCCTTGCACTCTCCTGCAGGGCCACATTTCTCACCTCAGTAGCACTTGAGGTTTTCCTTATAAATCCAACCTGCAGAAGATAAAAGGAGTACACAGTATGTATAACTATTTTTTCCCTGATTGAATGTTGCAACATGAAAAATACAACTTCATAAAGAACCAAAAAGAGCTTTTGATGCAACAATTTGAAATGGGCCTAAGTCTTGCCACTATTGCTACTTACTAGATGTGCATAATTACCCTCCTCAACAGCAGAAAAGAACTCAGAGCTAATATTAATAACACAACATTCTAAGACAGTGAATCTTTTTAAATATGTTAGACTTGCAGAATATAATAGATGGAAGAAGAAAATTGACTCCGATTTGTAGGATTACATAGAAAGTGTCTTTTAGGAGAAATTTTTCCATTTTTCAGGTTTTAGTTTGCCAGATTTGCAATTTTTTTCCTCTAGGGGATGTACATGGCGAAATTTCTGATGAAATGGCAGACTTAAAAGAAATCAAGTGACCCAAATAATGATCCTACATTAGGAAAATTACTCCTACACTTTCACTCCATTATGACCAGTTTCTCAACAGGAAAAGCTGAGGCAGAGGGTAAGTGCCATTGTTTTTGCAAAGTGTTTCCCTGAATTTTATTATTTCAGAGATTGTGTTTCTAGTGCAACTTCCTTATGTAACAGATGAGGAAACTCTAAGACAGATTTCCGAAGTGTTTGTATGCCTTAATCAAAGTCACTCAGGGAGTAACCAACAAAGTGAGAACACCAGTTTTGATATACCTCCATCTAATACATGATCACCAGAGCAAAATATGTCACCAATATGGTATTGCCACCCTCTTATTCTGTTCCCTCTAACATCATTGACATGAAAATGCTGAAGATATTAAAAGCAAAAGTAACTTTTTTTCATTCCATCTTAAAGTGATGTTCACCACTTCTCAGGTTCTAACATTATACAACAGATCATCACGGTGGCTACAGATTCACTGTTGCCCAAGTCACCTGAGCCTTTATATACTGCCTGTGCCCTACATTCCATATTACAACACTTAGCTCAATCATAAATAACTGTGATAAAAGTTGTCAACTTACTTCTGAAGTAAATTTCAAGTTATAACTTTGTTTTTTTTTTTTTTTTTGAGACGGATTCTCGCTCTGTCACTTAGGCTGGAGTGCAGTGGCACAATCTTGGCTTACTGCCTCTGCCTCCTGGGTTCAAGTGATTCTCCTGTCTCACCCTCTCCAGTAGCTGGGACTATAGGCACATGCCACGACACAAGGCTAATGTTTTTGCATTTTTTTTAGTGGAGATGAAGTTTCACCATGTTAGCCAGGATGGTCTCTATCTCCTGACATCATAAACCACCCTAAGTCATTTTTTTTTAATTTTTTTATTTTTTGAAAGAAAGAAAAAGAGAGGAAAGAAAGTGAGAGTGAAAGAAAGAAAAAAAAAGAAAGTACAAGAGAAAGAAAGAGGAAGAGAAAGAGGGAGAGACACCCTAAGTCATTTACATTTTTATTATTCTGTTTCTGTGTCTTATTCTAAAGCGTATTTTAATAGTATGATATTGAGGAGGATAAATATTAATAGCAATAGTAAAGTGTGATATCTCAACCCAATAAGGCTTGACAAACTTAAGGTATAGAAATATAATGTTGCTTATTTTAGTCTTATATATGTGTTTAATAATTTTTATTTCTGTCCAGTTATTTAAACACTTGAATCACAGAAATGAGTTGTTTTAGTATTACCTGTAATTAGTTGTAACATATGTCACAACTCAACAGAAATTAAGAAATTATCCGAAGGGGTCAGTTCACTTCATTGTACATATTATAAGCACTAGAGCAACAATAGTATTTTAGATATTTGTTTAATTTCATTACATCTTTTATCTAGAGACTTTGTAAAGATAAAATAAAGATTGTCATTCTATAGACCTGTTTACTGCAAACTATAGATGATGATATATATGTTTTCTGATAAAATATTTTTAATTATCATCTCATTAAGGAATTAGTAAATTCAAATTTCCATACATAACGGAAAGACTAGTCCATGTTCTGTCACTTGGAAGTAGTGAAGTAGTAAAATCTAGCAAAAGAGATCAAGAGGCATGAAGGAGTTAAGTTGATAAAATTTAGGGAAAAAATCTTACAGATCAACTAGAACTTGTGGAAAAAGGGAAATCAAGAATTATGGATTGACTCGCAATCTTTTAAATGCAAGAGTAAAAAGAGCTCAAATTAAGAGGAAATTAGAGTTAGAGCGCATTAGTGTTAGAGTTTGAACTAGATCTAAAGTTAGAAGCAGTGTTAGAGCTGGAGTTAGTGTGGAGTTAGAGTTCTAGGTCAAATCTATCCTGCTTCTGTTCGCTTTCAGAATTACAGGTTAGAAACAACCAGTCTTTAGACAAGACACCATAGGTAATAGGTAAAAGCTAAATCCAGATCTCACTCTTCAGCAGCTTGCTGTTCACCATTAGGATTTTAAACATCAGTGTATTTATCTCTAATACCATTTCTTGCCCCTTTAGAAATGGTGCTGCTCCCTGACAACCTCACCCTGAACACTGCACAGGCCTGTCCTCTGGTCTCTTTTTGCTTTTGCTCTGAGTACACAGGGTAGCTATCTCAGTGTCGGAGATTTCGCATTTGATCAGAATTGTACCTACACTATAAGAAATAAAGGCATATAATTGGGTTGGAGGATGTGCTTTGGATGCGCTCTATAGAAAAATGATCCCCTAATCAGGATCTAAGTGGAAAATACCTTTTCCAGTGGGAATCCTTTCTACAATGCACCACTAAAAATCCAACCCCAGCTGCCTCACCTCTTGTTTGACTCTAAAATTCCACTGGGTTTTGAGAGGAAAAAAATATGTGAACTAAAATGGAAAACAATAAAAATAAAACCTAGTATTAGATTGTGTTCCCACCAGATCTGATATCCTAAGAAGGACTCATCACTTTTGTTATTTTTTAGCCAGGAATGCATAACCTGAATCAAATCATAAGGAAATATCAGTCAAACCCAAATTGAGAAACATTCTATAAAATAATGGCATGGATTCTTCAAAAATGTCCATGTCATGAAAGGCGAAGAAAGACTAAGGAACTTTTCCAGATTGAAGGAGACTAAACAGACATGATAACTAAATTTGATATGTGATTATTGACCTGATTCTTGAGGATACAAAGGTATTGAAGGTATTACTTGGACAAAATCAGAATATGACTCATAGAATTCTGTACCAGTGTTAATTTTTATACTAGATTACTATACAGTCCTTTTGTAAGAGAATATCCATGTTCCTAGGAAATATAAACCGAAATGTTAAGGGACAAAAGACCATGATGCACAAAAACTATTTCCAAATATGTTCTCTTTGAAGAGTTAAATTGTTTTTGAAATTCTTGAATGTAGGAGGATTTAATAGACATTATGAGATTTTGTGTTTATTTTTGGTACACATCTGAATACATTCTTTATTTTAAATTTTATGTTAATCAGTTTCAAACTTTCAGAAAATTACAAGAATAATACAGACATCTTACACACACACTTAACACGCATACATAAGGAGGAAAAATAAAGTTTAAAGAAGATACTTCATCTTTGGGGCACTTATACAGCATTTAACAAAAACATAAAATAAAGTCATATAGTTATTTGACCACTGAGAGAATGAAAGAGGCATGATCCCAATGAATATCTATCTGTTTGCCATATCATCTACATCCAACATTAACATTAGAGAGGAAAGTTGAGTGTATTGATAACTTTGCTTGCATGGCAAGTTATTCTTGCTGCACTAAAGTGAGTATCATTGAACTTGTTAAAAGAAAACAAACAAGACCAGAGCTATAATAACAAAGCTGTTTATAACTCCTTCTGGATAGATAAAATATTCACTGTTAGACAGGTGTTACAGGTGTTATTTCTTTGGAGAAATAAAGAGTAAAACAGAAAAAAGCATCATCCATACCCAGCAGTGCCTAAATGTTCACGATCATGTCGTTTCTAAGAAAACCTTTATTTTGTTTTGTTTTGTTTTTTATATCCCACTTTGAATCCTGCTAGTGGAACCCAACTGAGCTCAGTCAGGCCTGCAAGGTTGAATGTGCCTGCCAGACAGGCTTAGCTATTTCCTATATATCTTAGTAGATACTTAAAAAGTCACTATGTTAAAATTGTTGATACATAAGAATTAAAAGCATCCTTCCTCAGGTGTAAGCCAGCATGTGATATTTCTGAAGATAAGACAATCTGGCAATAATCATAAATACTGAAGCTAATGATCATATAAGTTAGTATACATTGCCAGAATGAATTACTTAATTAATTTTACTGATGAATATCTTAAATAGCATTCTGTCTAGACAGTGATGTGTTTTCTAGTTAAGGAAAACATACTCATGTTTTAAATACCAAAATCCAATCTATTACTATGCATTAACAATATATCTCAACCATAAAATTTATCTTCTCTGACTGCTTGTTAAAATCTAATCCTGTACGACTTTTCTCATGCCTCTTTCTAAGAGGCCACAATTGGGTTTATAAAATAGTGGTAGCCTTACTCCCAAGAGTAACAGTGCTGTGCTGTGTCAAGAGACTGTCAAAACGTTTGGAGAAATACATTATTTCTCTAGATTTACAATGGAAAAACAAAATTTTAAAAAGATAAAATCAACACACTAAACAGTTGAATGCAAAACATCTATAATGTTTTACCCATGTAGGATGATGTAATTATGATGCTGATAAATTTCCTGCTATGAAGTTCATTGATCCCAAACAACGAAATTCAATTCCATCTAATTTCAAGACAAAAAGAACCTACTGAATCAGACACAGTAACTAACATTATTGAGGGAGAAGAGGAAATGAGGAAGAGAGGAGCCTTAAGAAGGAGTAAAGTCAGAGAACTAGGCCTCCAAAGAGTAATAACTAAAAGTCTCTTCAGTATTCTTTCATCTGAATGACTAAGCTAGTTTAGAGAAAAAAAGAAAAGATAATTTCAACAGTTTAGCTATCCTCAAATAAGAGACTTTAGATCAATGAGGAATGAGACTTATTCAGAGTTATATTCGGAAGGAAGAATAGAACTCAGCGGGGAAATTGTTGTCTAATGACATTACTGAGAGCCAACTTTCAACTCAGTAACAATTAGAACCACTCTTAAAAGAGCTCAAGGCCTGGCGCAGTGGCTCACACCTGTAATCCCAGCGCTATGGGAGGCCTGGACTGGTGGATCACTTGAGGTCAGGAGGTCAAGACCAACCTGGCAACATGGTGAAATCCTGTCTTTACTAAAAATACAAAAATTAGCCATGTGTGGTGGTGTGTTTCCAACTACTCAGGAGGCTGAGGCACGAAAATTCCTTGAACTGGGAGGCAGAAGTTACACTGAGTGGAGATCGCACCACTGCACTCTAGCCTGGGTGACAGAGACTCCATCTCAAAAAAAAAAAAAAAAAAAAAAAAAGAAGTTAAAAAACTCTTCATAGCTGTGTCCAAAGAGCAACTAGGTGACCACTACGTAACCCATCAGGCATGGAAAAAAGCTAATGTCTATATTGGTTGTCAGTTGACCAGGTGACTTCCCAAACCCTTTTCAACTTAAGAGTCTATGATTTCACCCTTAAGGTCAAAATAATATTCTATCTCAAAAAGTAATTTGTCTAGGAAGTATGTCCAAAGCCCAAATGTGGATGCTGAAGGAACTGCTATAAAGGGTTATTTCTCTTATTTCAAAAGATATTATGCTAGAATTTTAAAAATACTATTAACTTTCAAAATTATCAAATTAGTCTAGAATTTCTCCCATTAAAACCCAAAGCTGGGCACATTTTATTAGTGTACTTTTTCATTTAATTGCTCTGCTTATTAGTTTTAATCTTCAACTGCAAAATATCTCATTACAGGAGCCTCAGACTGGATTTGGAGTATGTTAAAACTATGTATTAGTCATACATGATACTAATTAATCTCTAAAAATGTGGATATATTTAGTTAAATTATTTTTAAACATAACCAAATAGATTCTCTGGTATGGTTTTAATAAAGATCTATCCTCTTTCTGAAAAAGCTTTTATAATCCCACCTTTGGAGAGTCTTCTTCAATATAAATCATGCAAAAGATTAACAAAGATTGCATATTTAAAAAATTCTTTGCAAGTATTTTGATATGTACTTCCAGTAAGAAAATACTCATTTATCAAAAATATCTTGTCTATGGCAAAATAAATGTAAGCACTTATTTGTAACTCAATAGCTTATATTATTTACAAACAGAAAAGCACAACTGTTTCTGCCTCACGCAGATACACACATGCGTGCGCGCTCATACACACACACACACACACACACACACACGAGTAATATGCTGGGTGACTAAACATAAAAATTCCGCTAAATATCAAATAAAAGTCAAGAAATTAATCAAAGCATACAGTTAATGAGCATTGGCTCTAAGAACTAAGAGTTTCTGGAGAACTGGTAGAAAGAAAGCATACGAGTTAGTTGTAAAAATAAAAGGCAATGTTGACCTTAATATTCTTACTTGAAAATAAAAATGTGACCAGATTGGTAGAAATAATAAAAGGAGGAAAGGGTATAAAATTCATTAGAAATTTTTTCAAAGGAGGTGGCAAGATTTCTTTGAAAAATCAAACTCCTAACAGAGTATAGGAGATTCTCTTTATTTTTAGTTCAAAATCTGTTATGAAGGAAGAGTTCCAGGGAAGAGAAGTATAAATGGCAGCACCAGACCTCCAAAACACTGCAGACTTCTAACACCTCCAGGAATTGCAGTTGTCTCTTCCGCCTACAGATTTCAGTCATCTCCGCAGCCTCGGCCTTCAACCATCTGAGGACAACCCATCAATATAACTGATAACAAACCCAATCTGTGTTCTGGAAGGGAAAGTTAATAGTGAACATATTCAGAATACCATTTATCCCGGAAGACACATTGACATTCCAGAGTTAAGAAATATGATTTCTTCTCACATGACTTTCATTGTGAAAAATTGTTGACTATTTTAGAGTTTAGCTTTTTGATTGCAATTTGAATGATGAATTAACAGAAACTACTAGAAGGCATCTAGAGGTTGTGTAGGTGAATGAAGCACTGATAATGTGTTACTCAAATCAATCCATTGTGTTATAAAGCAAATCTTTTAATCCCTGTGTGTTCCATCTCAAGAGATAAGAATAATACATATTTATTACTTATTATAACAATCCATTTTATATAACATATAATAAGATTGATAAAACTAATATTGGTATTATATTAATACCTTATTTTGATGTGTTTCCTATAGCTTTAATCAACTGAAAATGAAATAGAGTATACAAATCTTTTGTAAAGTAGGCAAAACAATCCTCTGTTATTCTACCCTAAAATCACCACTTCACAAAGAAAAACTTTGATGGATTAGAAACAAATAATATATGATATTTATATTGTGCTCTTGCTCACACAAACATTAATACAATAAAGCAATGAGTCCAGAATGGTGAGCCAAATGGATGAATTAAGAATGTAGACTTTTGGAGTCAGAGTTACTAGACTTAAATCCTGTATTTAATTAAAGTTGAATTGTTTATTGCAATTTAGCCTTGGGAAAGTCTCTTATTTCATCTGTTCAATATGTAAATATTGAATGATAATAGTAGTGATATTATTAGGTTTGTAAAAAATACAATGAGTAAAATATATGTTATATACTAGAAAATACTTCAAGCATGTTATCATGGACAAATAAATATTTGCTATTAAATTGTATGTTTGTACATACACACAGACACAAACATGTTCTTTTCCAACCCTACACTACACATATATTAACTGAAATTGCCATGGGAGTTATTTGTAAACAGAGATCTATTGTGAAAACAGAATTGCTTATGGAAACAGAAGGTCGGAGTTCAGTTCCCAGCATCAGCACTTTGTTCCCCTTGTGCTGTAATTTATGGGATATTTTTAATACTCCCCTTACACAATTACTTTGTGCAGGTAACTTATCTATATTCAATAAATACAGTATTTACAGGCTTTATAAATTGCAAATAAATCTCTTTGTTTTACCCTGGATCTTGTACTCTACTCTTCAGTGTATGTTTTGTAATGTCTATGGTTATTTTCAATACTTGAGCAGTAAGACAAAAATTTAAATATTTATTTATTATTTAAATAATTGTAGAGGTTTAACTTTAGGGTTTCATGTGGGAAATGAGGGGAAAACACTGAAATTTAGACATTTTAATCTTTATATCATATTTAATTAGACTTTGAATCCCATAATATATCAGGGATTGTAGTCATTAGAAGTCTAAGAGTGCTGAAATACAAGAGTAAAGAATATTCTGTAGATTTCCCTTTTTTTTAAATCTAGGTTAAATATGTTAGTGTAATGGAAAAAACAAACAGATCAAAAGTAGTGACTACTGTTAAATGTACATACTTCCCAATATTATTCCCATGTTTTTGCTTCTTCTCCTGTACATATGTATTTTCAAGTATGTGTTCACACACAGATACACAAAGCTAGTAGACCTGTGGTGCATATCACATTGAGAAAATATCAAATCTGTTAAACTTAAAGATATACTCCAGGGGAAAGTTAGGCTTTCTTTATGACTTATCTTTGCCTCTTTCATTTTCTTAACAGGTAATATATTTAATAGATACTTAAACATTTAATATATTGAAACTAAAAAGAAGAATGTTTGCTATTAGAAAAGAGAGAGGATAGACAAAAGAAGAGAATGGCTAGAATAAGCAGCAGGACTGAGATGCCCAGAGATGAGAGAGAGAGATGGAGGTTACATATTCTGTGATCAATAATTATCTGTGTCCTAGACCCTATTTGCTATACTCCCACAAAATCTACAACAAATAGTGTATTACTCCATACTCATACTGCTATGAAGAAATATCAGAGGCTGGGTAATTTATGAAGGAATGAGGTTTAATTTGCTCACAGTTCCACATTGCTGGGGAAGCCTCAGGAAACTTACAATCACATTAGAAGGCAAAGGAGAAGCTGGCACCTTCTTCACAGGGTAGCAGGATGAAATGAGTGTGAGCAGAGGAAATGCTAGACTCTTATATAACCATCAGATCTCATGGGAACTCACTCACTATCCTGAAAGTGGCATGGAGAAAACTGCCCCATTACCTGATTACTCCACCTGGTCCCACCCTTGACTCATGGGGATTATGGTGATTACAATTTGAGGTGAGATTTGGGTGGTGAAACAGAGCCAAACCCTATCAGTCTGCCCTCGGCCCCACCTAAATCTCATGTCTTCTCACATTTCAAAATGAATCATGCCTTCCCAATAGTCCCCCAAAATCTTAACTTATTTCAGCATTAACTCAAAAGTTCACAGTACAATGTCTCATCTGAGACAAACTTATGAACCTGTAAAATCAAAAGCAAGTTAGTTACTTTTAAGATACAATGAGGGTACAGGTATTGGATAAATGCTCCCATTCCAAGTGGGAGAAATTGGCCCAAACAAAAGGGCTACAGGGCCCATGCAAGTCCAAAATCTAATAGGGACATCATTAAACCTTAAGTTCCAAAATGATCTCCTCCTCTGACTCCATGTCTCACATCCAGGTTATGCTGATGCAAGAAGCGGGCTCCCATGACCTTGGGAAGCTCCACTCATGTGGCTTTACAGGGTACAACATCCTTTCAATCTGCTTTCACAGTCTGGCATTGAGTATCTGCAGCTTTTCCAGGCACACAGTGCAAGCTGCTGGTGTATCTAAAATTCTGGGGTTTAAAGGACTGGGGTCCACTAGGCAGTGCACCAGTGGGGACTCTGTTTGGGGGCTCCAACCCCACATTTCCCTTTTGCACTGCCCTAGAAAATGTTCTTCATGAGGGCTCCACCCCTGCATCAAACTTCTACCTGGATATCCAGGCATTTTCATACACCCTCTGAAATCTAGGTAAAGATCCCCAAACCTTAATTCTCAACTTTTGTGCATCCACAGACTCAACATCACATAGAAGCCACCAAGACTTCAGGCTTTCACCCCTTGACACAATGGCCTGAGTTGTACCTTGGCTCATTTTAACCATGGCTAGAACTGAAGAAGCTGGGATGCAGAGAACCACGCCCTGAGGCTGCACAGAGCAGGAGTGCCCTGAGCATCATCTGCAAAACCATTTTTCCCTCCTAGGCCTCCAGGCCTGCAATAGGATGCACTACTACAAAGGTGTCTGAAATGCCCTGGAGACGTCTTCCCCATTGTCTTGTTGATTAGCATTTGGCTCCTGGTTACTTATGCAAATTTCTGCAGCCAGTTTGAATTTCTCCCCCAGAAAATAGGTTTTTCTTTTATATTAATTATCAGGCTGCAAATTTTTCAAACCTTTATGCTCTGTCACCTCTTGAATGCTTTGCTGCTTAGACATTTCTTACTCCAGATACGCTAAATCATCTCTCCCGAGTTCAAAGTTCTACAGATCTCTAGGGTAGGGGCAAAAAGCCACCAGTATCTTAGCTAAAGCATAGCAAGGGTGAACTTTACTCTATGTTCCAACAAGTTCCTCATTTCCATTTCAGACCACTTCAGCTTGGACTTCATTGTCTGTATCACTATCAGCATTTTGGTCAAAGCCATTCAACAAGTCTCTAGAAAGTTCCAAACCTTCCCACATCTTCTTGTCTTCTTCTGAGTCCTCTAACTGTTTCAACCTCTTCCCATTACCCAATTCCAAAGTCGCTTCTACATTCTCAGGTATCTTATACAATACCCGACTCCTGGTACCAATTTACTGTATCAATGTGTTTTTACACTGCTATGAAGAAATATCCAACGCTGGGTATTTTATAAAACAAAGACATTTAACTGACTCACAGTCCTACATTGCTGGGAAGGCCTCAGGAAACTTACAATCATGTTGGAAGGCAAAGGAGAAGCAGGCACCTTCTTCACAGGGGAGCAGGACAGTGTGAGTGCAAGCAAGGGAAATGCCAGATCTTTATATAACCGTAAAATCTCATAAACACTCACAATATCATGAGAACAGTATGGAAGAAACCTCCCCCATGATCCAATTACCTTCACCTGGTCCCACCCTTGACATGTGGAGATTAGGAGATTACAATTTGAGGTAATATTTGGGTGGTGACCCAGGGCCAAACCATATCAAATAGCATCTAAGAGTAATGATTTAATCCTGAAGTATATGGACTACCAACCTTCCCAAGTTGAACAAAAGCAGCAGGGTAGCAGCTATCCAAATGCATTAGGTAGTGCAGGGTAATAGACTCCTTGAAAAGAATCTCTGTGGGTATAAAAGCCAGTGTTTTAGAGACCTCAGTGTTTTGGCACTATGTGAGATGTGGGATTATTTTATCTTACTCTAAGTAATAAATGTCACTATGAAGATTATAACTAAATTCCCCCATATTAGTGAAATGGAGATCAACATCAAATTTAATTTAAATAAAAATGTTAAAGTATTATAAATACTTCTAGTTTCATCACTAATATGTGAAGATCTCAGTAACTGTCATTCTGAACTTTACAATAATAAAGTTTTAGGCAAACTAAAAATTATCACTTTACTTGGATTTATAAAAGAGCTGAGTTTCCAGGGCAAGCCACTATCATAAAATTTTGGAAGACAGATTAATCCAGAAGACAGGATCAGCAGAGACCTGATTACTCAGAATAAAACCACTGGAGCCATAAAATGATGTTAAAGATAAATGGTAATTTTGGAAAATTGCTAGAGGCTGCATGTAGACTAGTATGAGATTTAAAAACTAAAACCAGAGTACTAATAGGTAGATCCCAAAACTTTCATAGGTCTTACTTTCAGAAATGTACCAGGTTCTTACAGTAAAGATTCTAGAAAGATCATTTCCAAGATCTGACTAAGAAAAAGAGGAAGAGTATTTATTGGGAAATGTATCCAGAGCCTCCTCCATAACAAAAGCCTACTATTCAAAAGGAAAAATTTTACCAAAGCCTTCTCCCAGACCACATGGGAAGCACATTTCTTTCACTCCAGCTCCCTTTAACCTTTCTGTCTCAATTATTGGGGAGTGGAGATTATAGAATAATCCTATTTTCACAATGTACTGCCACACTAACATAACTCTAGTATAACAACCGTTACAGCTAAAAGAGCTACATGACACAGGTTCTCAATGAGAAAGAGTATGTAGGCGAGGCCAAAATCAAGAGAAGACCTAAAAACAAGAATACTAGGGGAATTCAAAGCCTCTAGCATCTATTGTTACAGTAAACACTAAGCACAACCCAACTTCTTATCACATTAATGTAAATTCTCAAGTCTATTTATCTCAGTTCTTATTACCAGATGACATGTCTGGCTTTAAGTTAAAAACAACAACAACAACAACAACAAAAATGAGTCATGCCAAAAGGAAGGTAAAAACACAATATGAAGAGACAAAGAAAGTATCAGAACCAGACTCAGATATGAATCAAATGTTGGAATTATCAGACAGGAAACTTACAATGTCTGATGTTCATGTGTTAAGAGATATAATGGAAAAAATGGACAACATACAAGAACAGATGTGAAATGAAACAACAGAAACAGAAAATCTAGGATGCAAAAATAAATGCTAGATATTAAAAAACATTGCTATAAAAAGTATTTCTGATGGTCTTAGTATAATCAAAACAGATTTAAAAAAATCTCAAAATGATGTTAATAGAACCTCCCAAAACGGAATTGCAAAAAGAATAAAGAAAGACAAAAACCAAAAACAGCAAAAGCATCCAAGAACTCTGAGACATTATTAAAAGATCTTTCCATAACAGGAATAGTGGAAGAAGAATAATAGTGAACAGAGCAGAAGGAAAAAATATTTAAAACAATAATTGGCCAACAAATTTTCAAAATTAATGATGCAAAATAAGATTCAATAGCCCAGAGAATACTAAGCAGAACAAATGCAAATACAATTTCATCTAGGAATGTCATATTCAAGACAACCAAAGGCAAAATTGTGACAGAAGCTGGAGGGTAAGCTGACCTCTTACCTATAGAGCAATAAGGATAAGAGTCACTTTGGACTTCCCATCAGAAGCCATGCAAGCAGGAAGTGAGCTTATATATATATGTGTGTATGAGTGTGTGTGTGTGTGTGTGTATTCTCAATTTTTATTTTATGTTAAAGGGGTACATGTGTAGATTTATAAATTACATGTAGCTGGGGTTTGGTGTCCAAATGATGTCATTACATAGGTAGTGAACAAAATACCCAGTAGGTAGTTTTTTGACTCTCACTCAATTCCCACCTACCCCTTTAAGAAGTCTCCAGTGTCTACTGTTTCCATCTTTGTGTCAGTGTGTACTCAGTGTTTAGCTACCACTTACAAGCAAGAACATGCAGTATTTCATTATCTCTGAGTCATTAATTCACTTAGAATAATGGCCTCTAGCTCAATCATGTTGCTGCAAGGGATAGAATTTTCTATTTTTTATGACTGTATAGCATTCTGTGGTGTATACATACAATATTTTCTTTATCCACTCTAACATTGATGGGCATTTAGGTTGACTCCATGTCTTTGTTATTGTGAATATTGCTGCAATTAACCTACATGTACATGGATCTTTTTGATAGAATGATTTATATTATTTTGGGTATATACCCAGCAGTGGAACTGCTGGGCCAAATGGTAGTTCCATTTTAGTTCTTGAGAAACCTCCAAACTGCTTTCCACAGTGGCTGAACTAACTTACATTCCCACTAAAAGTATATAAAAGTTTCCTTTTCTCTGCAACTTCACTAGCTTCTGTAACTTTTTGAATTTTTCACAGAAGCCATTCTGACTGGTGTGCAATGGAATCTCATTGTGGTTTTTATTAGCATTTATCTAATAATTAGTGATAATGGATACTTTTTCATATGCTTGTTGGATGTGTGTATTTCTTCTTTTGATAAGTGTGTTTCTGTCTTTTGCTCATTTTTAATGGGGTTATCCATTTTTTTGTTTATTGATTTACTTAAGTTCCTTATAGATTCTGGATATTAGGTCTTTGTCAGATATAAAGTTTGTGAATGCTTTCCCCCATTGTGTAGGTTATCTGCTCTATTGATAGTTTCTTTTGCTGTGCAGAAGCTCTTCAGTTTAAACAGATTTCACTCGTCTGTTTTTGTTTTTGTGGCAATTGCTTTTGGAGACTTTATCTGAAATCTTTGCCAAGGCCTGTATCCAGAATGACATTTCCTAGATTTTCTTCTATTTTTTTTTATTGTTTTAGGACAACGTTTAAGTCTTTAATTCATGTTGAGTTGATTCACTATGTTGGGTGCTTATATATCTAAGATAGTTAAATCTTCTTATTTTCACAGATGTTCTGTGAATTTCCTGAAATTGCATGAATTAAACTCTTTACCATCATGTAATTACCTTTTTTTGTCCTTTTGGTCATTGTTGATTTACACAGATTGGTCAGAAATAAGGAAAGCAATACCTGCTATTTTATGTTTTCTTTCTGCTTGACAGATCTTTCTCCATTCCTTTATTTTAAGCCTATGCTTGCCATTCCATGTGAGATGGGTCTCTTGAAGATAGCAAACAATTGAGTCTTGCCACTGTGACTTTTAAGTATGGTGTTAAGTTCATTTACTTTCTAAGTCAGTATTAATATGTAAGTATTTCATCCTGTCAGTGTGTTGTTAGCTGTCTGCTATGTATACTTGATTGCTTTATAGCTTAATATATAGTTAAGTACATAAATGTACTTAATTTATTTATTTATTTATTTATTTATTTTTGAGACAGAGTCTTGCTCTGTCACCAGGCTGGAGTGCAGTGAAATGATCTCAGCTCACTACAACCTCCACCTCCTGGTTTCAAGTGATTCTTCTGCCTCAGCCTCCCGAGTAGCTGGGACTACAGGTGCGTACCACCACACCCAGCTAATTTTTTTGTATTTTTACTAGACACAGGGTTTCAATGTGTTTGCCAGGATGGTCTCCATCTCTTGCCTTCATGATCTGCCCAAATCAGCCTCCCAAAATGCTGGGATTATAGGAGCGAGCCACTGTGCCCAACAAATGCACTTAAATTGTGTTTTGTGGTAGCAGGTATTGTTCTTTTGTTTTCATATTTAGCACTCCCTTAAGGATCTCTTTCTAGGCACATCTGGTGGTAACAAATTCCTTCAGTGTTTACCTGTCTGAAAAGGATTTTATTTCTCCTTTGCTTATGAAGGTTAGTCTGGCTGGATATAAAATTCTTAATTGGAATTTATTTTCTTTAAGGATGCTAAAAATAGGTCCCCAATCTCTTCTGGTTTATAAGGTTTCTGCTGAAAGGTCTGCTGTTAGCCTGATGGGGTTTCTTTTGTACATAACCTACTCCTTCTCTTTAGCTGTTTTTAGGATGTTGTCATTTGTTTTGACCTTAGATAATCTGATAACTATTTTTCTTAGGGATGGTCTTCTTGTATAGTTTTTCACAGAGGTTCTCTGAATTTCCTGAATTTGCATGTCAATCTGTCTAGCAAGATTAGGAAAGTTTTTATGAAGAATATTCTCAAATATGTTTTCCAAGTTGCTTGCTTTCTCTATGTATTTTCAGGAATTGTAAAGATTTAGTAGATTCAGTCTCTTGACACAATCCTGTATTTCTTGGATGTTTGCCCATTTTTGTCTGTCTGCATGATTTGAAGGAGCAGTCTTTGTGCCCTGAAATTCTTCAGTTTTGTCTATCATCTTTTCAGTGCTTCCAATGGCATTATAAAATTCCTATAGTAAATTTTTTATCTTTAGAAGTTCAATTTGGTTCTTTTTTTAAATGGCTATTTTGTCTTTCAACTTTTGGATCGATATATTGCTTTCCTTAGATTGGGTTTCAGCCTTCTCCTGTATCTGATAGAGCTTCTTTGCAATCCAGATTCTGAATTCTAGGTCTTTCTTTTCAGCCATTTTCATCTGGTTAAGATCCACTTCTGGGGAACCATTACATTTGTTTTGAGGCAAGAAAACACTCTGGCTTTTGAGGTAAGAAGACATTCTGGCTTTTAGAAGTGCCAGATTCTTCTACCAGTTTTTCTCTTCTGTGTAGGCTGATGTTCATTTTATTTTGAACTTTCTGTCTTCTGCATGGAGCTTTTTGCTTTTATTTTCTTTGATGCCCTTGAGGGTTTGATTGTGGCGTAAGTTGAGTTTAGTCCGTTGGCATTTTTTTCTGGATGCTTTTAGGGTCCAAGTTTCAGCTCAGCAGTCCTGGGTTATGTGCTCTACCACAGGGTTCTGGGATGAGGCCCACAGGTTTGTCCTCTTATCCCTTGAGGTAAGCACCTGCTGCACTGGAGAGGACAATGTATTGCCAGTATACTAGCAACAACACTCTGATGGGGGCTGCCAGCAAAAGCTCTGCAGTAGGGAGGCTGGGGTCCATAACAGTATGTACACCAACAGAGTGGTGGGTATTTTCAGGCACACTGGCAGGGTGGCAGGGATTCACACACCCATGCATGGTGGGGGTGGAGGAGGAAGGCTGCAGGCAGATGAAGGCTGTGGGCAGTTGCATGCTGGTGGAGGTTTGATATGATTTGACTGTGTCCACACCCAAACCTCATCTTGAATTCCTACATGTTTTTGAAATGGCTGTATTGACCCAATTCCTATACCTCCATTGTATCTAGGAAGTAACTAACTTGCTTTTGATTTTACAGGCTGATAGGTGGAAGGGACATGCCTTGTCTCAGATGAGATGTTGGACTGTGAACTTTTGAGTTAATGCTGAAATTAGTTAAGACTTTGGGGGACTGTTGGGAAGACATGATTGGTTCAGACATGTCGAGGACATGAAATTTGGGAGTGGCCAGGAGTAGAATAATATGATTTGGCTGTGTCCCCACCCAAATCCCATCTTGAATCCCCATGTGCTGTGGGAGGGACCCCATGGGAGGTAATTGAATCCTGAAGGTAGGTCTTTCCCATGCTGTTTGTGATAGCAAATATGTCTCACAAGATCTGTCAGTATAATAAGGGGGAGTTTCCCTACCTGATCTCTCTCTTTGCTTAATGCCATCTATGTAAGAACTGACTCACTCCTCCTTGCCTTCCACCATATCTATGGTTTTTGCCTTTCCCAGAATGCCATATGGTTAGAATCAAATAGCATGTGGCTTCTTTTACTTAGTAATACACAAGGGGTCTTCAAAAAGTTCATGGAAAATGTGTATTAGTTAAAAAAACTCTTCGTGGATATCAATTTTTTGGAACAAAATAAACTTGTATTAACTTGTTATAAAATTCCTGAGCAGGACCTAATCTGAGGCAATACAAAGCATAAAACATCAGTTTGAAAAGAGCTACTGTCAGAGCAACATGAAGTTTGCTAATATCGAAGCAATAACAAACATCAAATTTATGGTGAAGCCTGGATGGAAGAATGATAAAATCTTTGATGGTTTATGAAAAGTTTATGGAGACAATGCTCCAAATAAATCAGCAGTTTACAAATGAATAACTTATTTTAAGAAGTGATGGGGCAATGTTGAAGTAGAAGATTGCAGAGGCAGACTATTCACATCAATTTGCAAGGAAAAAATTAACCTTGTTCATGCTCTATTTGAAGAAAACTAACAATTTACAGCACAAACAATAGCCAATTACCATAGGGATCTCCATTAATTAAGCTTACAAAATTCCAACTGAAAAATTAAAGGTGAAGAAATTTTCTGCTTGATCATTGGCAAAACCATTGCACTGAAATCAGCTACAGACAGGAGCAGAGTATGCAGTGGAAATTTCAAACAAGTCAGATCAAGCTCCTGAAACATTTCTTTAGAACCTCAAGTAATTGTAACAAGAAACAAAACATGGCTTTACCAGTATGATCTTGAAAACAAACCACAATCAAAGAAAGGGCTAACAAGAGGTGGAAGTGGTGTGGTCAAAGCAAAAGTGGATTGGTCAAGAGCAAAGGTCATAGCAAGTTTTTTGGGATACCTCAAAACATTTGATTGTTGACTTTCAGGAAGGAAGGTCCAAGAACAATAACATCTGCTTATTATGAGGGAGGGGCTTTGAGACAGACAAAGCTTTAGCAGAAAAACACCCAGAACAGTTTCACCAGAGTCCTTCACTACAGCGATGCTCCTGTAACTGGGTTTCTTCTTGGATGTTGTGGGTTCTTGGCCTCCAACCTCTTAAAGAATAAGTGGTGGGGTCACTGCAGGTGCACCATATGCTTGTAAAAGTAAATATCGGACCCAAGAAGTGTTACAGAAAGGTGATTTTATTTAGGTAGAGAAAAGAGAAGGAAAGGAGAAGAAGAGAAAGGCTTCCACGAAGAGTGTGGAAGGGGATTCCTGAGGGGAAATCCTGGAGGGAGCTCCCACCGTGTGGGAGGGGATTCCAGAAAGCTGGAAATCTGGTGCAGGTGAAGGAGCACAGACTTTTATACTGGGAGAAACCCTCGCCTTCTCCAAGACCCTGGGCCAATGAAGGGAGTTCCTTAGAACTTCCACTGGAGTGATTGACTTTTAGTTTCTTCCCGCAACTGTGAAATTCAAACATAAACTGTTGAACCTCCCGGATGGAGAGAGATGGGAGCAGGGCATGGCTCTGAGAAATTCTCGCCCTTAAAGCTACGCTCCTTCGTGGACGTGGAAAGAGAACACATTCTCTCACTCCTGCTCATTTCTCTCATCAAATAAGAACAATTTTGAAGGGTTTTAAGGGGAAATCATTAGGCATCCACTTTATGGTCCTGATTCGACTCCTTCTGACTTTTTTGTTTCATAATCTTAAAAAATTTCTAAAAGGCACCCATTTTTTTCCATTTAATAATGTAAAAGAGACTACATTGACATGGTGAAATTCCCATGACCCTCAGCTCTTTAGGGATGAACTAAATGGCTGGTATCATTGCTTACAAAAGTATCTTGACCTTGATGAAGCCTACGTTGAAAAATAAAGCTTATATTTTTATTGTTATCTTTTAATTCCATTTACCCCATGTACTTTTTGAAGTCTCCCTGTACATTTTTTCTCCGTGTCTTTTCATGGATTAATATCTCATTTCTTTTTCATTTTAAGTAATATTCATTTACGTGAATGCATCACACTTCATTTATTTGTTCACCCACATGAGAACAGCTTGAGTGATTTCAGTCTTGGCAATTCTTAATAAAGCTGCCATAAATACCTGTGTGCAGGTTTTTGTGTGAACATAAGCTTTCAACTCCTTTTCATAAATACCAAGGGGCACAATTGCTGGATAACATGTTAAAAGTGTATTTTGCTTTGTAAGAAACAAACTGTCTTCCAAGGTGGCCATACTGTTTTACATTTCTACCAGCAATCAGTGAGAGTTCCAGTTGTTCTACATTCTTGGCAGCATTTGAATTTTGGCCATGATAATCAGTGTGTAGTAGCATTACATTGTCATTTTTATCTGTAATTCCCTGATGACATATGATGTGTGACATCTTTTCAGAGGTGATGAGTATTTAAATATGACATCTGATCCATGAAACAAAATGGATAAGATAGACTTTATTAAAATTGAAAACTTCCACTGTGCAAAACACTTTGTTTAGAATAAAAGGGGAAACTGGGAGAAGATACTTCAAAACACATATTTGAAAAGGATTTGTATCCATAATATACAAAGAAATTATAAAAATCAACAATAAGAAAATGACTAAATTTTAAAATGAGCGAAATATCTGACTACATACCTCACTAACAAAGATACACAAATGACAAACATACTGAAATGTTCAACGTGGCTTATTCTTAGGAAATTGTAAATTAAAACAAGAATGTAATACCACTACACAACTATTAGAATGGCTAAAACTTAAAAGTTCACCATACTATCTGCTGATGAAGATATGAAGCTATAGGAACTCTCTTTTATTGCTACTGGGAATAAAAAATAGTAAAGCTACTTTGAAGACAATTTGCTAGTTTCTTACAAAGCTACATAGTTTCCTACAATCCGGCAATCACACTCCATAGTATTTACCCAACTGATTTGAAAACTTATGCCCACACAAAGCCTGCACACAAATGTTTACAGCAGTTTTATGCATAATTTCCAAAACATGGAAGTAACCAAAATGTCCTTCAATATGATAAACAAAATGGGTAAACAAACCTGTCTTACATCCATACAATGGAATATTATTCAGCAACTTTAAAAAATGAGCCATCAAGCCATGGCAAAACACAGATGAATTTTAAGTACACATTGCTAAGTGAAATAAGCCAGTCTGGACAGACCACAAAATGTATGTTTCCAATTATATGACATTCTGGAAAGGGCGATCTCTAGAGATGGTAAATAGGTCCGTGGTTGCCAGGAGTTCAAGTTGGTGGGGCATGGGGAGGTTGAATGAGTGAAGCACAAGGAAGTGTTTGCACTGTACTCTAACTAGTAAAGTGGTTTCCACAGGAGACTGGGTTAACAATTGAAACCACAATACATTTATACTGAAATTGAGCTAAGTAAATAAATAGTAAATGATAGGAGCCAGATTTCTCACTGTTGGGGGTAAAGGCTTACAGATAAGCAAGGATAGGAAGCTAGAATATTCAGGCAGTAATGGAATGTAGTGGAAGACATCAGTGGGAACTCATGTTTAGCTTAATGCCATTACTTTCAATAGCAAAGCCTGCATTTACTTTTGCACCAAACAAATAGATATAGATGGTTTCATATAAAAGTATTTGTAGCTAGGTGTATAAGTTAGGCTAATATGCATTCATATATTTCCTTTTTCTGTCAACTGAGAAGCCCTAAAAGCAACTGCATCTTAGAAGCAATGACCACACCTAGTGCCCAGAATAAAAGAAATCGTGTCTTTTTGGAGAAATAGATGATTCTAGGACTATGGTAGGAAAAAGTACAAGGTGAACCCAGAGCAACTGTAGTACCAAAAAGCTAGAAAATGGTAAAATAATAATCATAAAACCACAATACTTGTGGTATTTCAAAGGGATATGGCAACCAATGAAAGACATTTTAATGGCTGAAACTGGAATAATTGGAACAACAAAAATAAAGTAACATTGGATTATAACTCAAAATATTTTGAAATACAAATATTTCTATTGATTAGATAAATATTTGTATAAATAAATGGGGAAAGAATCAACACATATCCTATGCAGAAGAATTCCTGGTAACTTACGCAGGTATTCCTCCCTTAAAAAAGGAGAATACAACTCCCGCTTCATGTCCAAACTGTGAACAGTGACTTCTTTCCAAAGAGTATGGTATAGAAAGGGAGAAAAAAAGAAGCTTCCGGTGATAAATGTAAGACAGTAACCCAAGCTAGTGGATCAAAGTTAAGATCAACAGTGATTACTTAAATCGGTAATACATACTTTTGATACGAAGTGATGTTAAGGCAGTTTGCCTTTTTGGTATTCCTTCTAAAACATAGTGAGCCAGCCTAATTATGAAATTTAAAAATCAAACAAATTTGAATCGTGGGACATTCCACAAAATATCTGGCTAGCACTCTTCAAAACTGCCAAGGTCATAAAAGATAAGGGAAGTCTGAGAAACTCTCACAACCAAGAGAGGTTACAGTGACATGACTGCTAAGGGTAATGTGGTACCCTGGATGGGATCTTCGAACAGAAAACGGGCATTAAGTAGATGAATAAAGTATGGACTTTAGTTAATAATAATGCATCAATATTATCTCATTAATTATAACAGATGCATCATACTAAGATAACATGTTATTGATACTAATGGAGAAATTGGAAATAGAGTATATGAGAAATTTTGTACTCTCTAGACAATAATTCAGTAAAAGTAATGCTGTTCTAAAATATAAAAGCTAAGTTTTAGATTTATATATAGTCATATATCCATATATGTGTATACGTGTGTGTGTGTGTGTGTGTGTGTGTGTGTGTGTGATGTTCCCATAAGGTCTAGCCTCATGTCTTGCCAATTTCTCTTGACAGACAGCACATGAAACTTCTTCCAACAAAAACTTGTGAGCAAACTTCTAACAGCTCCTCCATTGCCACATGTTCTCTTCTGCCTCTGTACTGCCTCTGCTAAACCTTTCCTCCCACCTTCTTCTCTATGACTAATGCATCCTCATTCTTTATCTCTTATGCCAGGGAAGTCCAGAAGTCTACTCTAAACACAGCTAAATAAAGAGGCTTTTCTAAGTATTCTGACAGTATCCTACACTTTCCCTGTCAAATAAAAACTTCTTTAATATTTATACCCACAGTAGAGTGGGAGTTCCCTAAAAGGAGAAACGAGGTAGGACCTGAAGCTGTTTCTAGAAACACATCACACCCGTCTCACCAGCCACATCTCCTTGCCATACTTCACTTCAGTGTTTCACACACACACACACACACACACACACACAGAGTGCATATCTGAAAAGCTTTTTTCACCTTTCCACGTTTTTAACTTGTTTATTATTCAACCCTCAGCCAAAAAGATCTTCTTGAATTTATGGAGATTTTAAGAGATTCTTTAGCATCCTACTCCCTAGAACAAGAAATTGTATTTGTGTTCATCTCTCCCACTAGTCTAAAAGTGTCATTCATTTTTGTACACCTATCCTTTTGGAACAGTCTGCTACATAATAGACTGTCAAGAGATACTTAATGAACTGGCTTGAACTGAACTAGGCAGCAATTTTTCTCTGGAAGAAGCATACTAAAATCGGAGGTTCTATTTTTTCAAAAAGGGAATGAATCAATTTGGAAACTAAGAGTCAAATTTCAAACGAAGTAGCAGCAAATGCCTCTGGCAATCTAACTTTATTATTAAAAGGACTCATAATCTACAACTAAATGTTCTTACTGCTGCTTTTCAAAGCCAAGTATTACTATTCTAAAACTAAAAATGAGAGATAGTTTTGATGAGTAATATTTTCAAGATAATTCAGAGAAACAATTTTGATATTCTTCCCCCTTGCAAATCTTAACATCTCTAAAACACAAAATTATGTACAAAAATAATACAAATGCTAATTTGTAACATATTTCATTATTTTTATTGTGGAAATACATGGCTATTTATTACTATTATTATTGTTACCATTATTACCTTACCTTTGTTTCAAATACTGTAGAATGCCCTAATCTATTTGTTCTTAGAACATTCCTTTACTATCTTTTTCATTTGTTTCCAGAAAAAAAAATGTGCCTTGTTCCAACTTACTAAATAAAAATATAGGATTCTACTAACTTCAGGCTTATGTGAAGTTAATGCATTTCTATTTTATTTTCCAATATAATTTGGATTAAATATTAATTTTGGGAAAAAGTTACCAATGTAGCATAAAATGTAGTTTTTTAAAAATAAAAGCATCAACAATGACTCAAGAGAGCAGGATATTGTGCCAAAAACAGATTTTAACAACAGTGTCATGGTCACATAAGCCTGCTGTTTAAAAATTAATTTTTAGTTTGAAAACATTGCTGGCAGGACCAGGAGTATGCACAACATATTCTCTCATTACCAGAGCTGCTCCTTGGAGCATAAATGCCAAATGTTTCAAGGTAAGGACAAAGAATATTTGAACCTTAGAAGAAATGTGATTTAGAACGGAAAGTATATACAATTGTCTCCAACTAATATTTTCCCTAGCAAAAAATATTTATAAAAATTAAAAACCAAACATTTACTTGCTTTATAAATTAGCACCATATAGCTTAAAATCCTTTTTTCAGTACCTGCTTTTGAATAACTACATTATCTAAGTAAGGAGAAAAAAAAGTTATCTTTTAAGTGAACAGAGTGACCTTAGAATAATTTTCTCTCAAATCATGTATGCACTCATTGGACATTAACTAAGTACCTGATGTGAACCAGGGATCGGGCTAGGTAATGCATATGAAGTACAGTCATTGGCCTCAAAGTAACCTAACTTTTATCGGGGATCGGACAAGACAGCAATCAGAACTCAATGACAGAGGCAAAGTATGCTGCTGTATAGCCAGTTTAGACAATGCTCAGTGAAGGTGATCATTTACCACAAAGCTTTAACTAACAGTTGTATGTTAAGCGTTTAGCATTTCCACCTAACATATGAAGTAGTACATAGAAGGATTTGAGATATGCCTCCCTAAAGAAATTCACAAAAGGCTTTTAAATTTGGTAGGTGTCTTGACTGGCTTATTTATCATGGTTGTCTTTATCTTTATCTTTGACTAGGCTATTTTACTACACTATAGAGATATAAATTAGTTTATTGTGCACTAAGACTGATGTAAATAATTCCTGTTCATAAGATTGCAAATTATGTCATTGAATGCAATTGATTATGGTCCTGTAGACATTCAAGGGTTTTGCCAGTTAGCATCCATTTGTAAATGTGTCTTAGCATCTCTTATCTGACTACACTTGTGCTGCTTTCGAATTATCTTAAAAAGCACTTGTCATATCTCACTGCTTTTTTCATTAATTAATGAGTCAAATAAAATCTTTGACATGTGATCATTTTATATCTGTGAGAGTCATAATTTTATGCTTTTTTTAAAAAAATGATTTCTTAACAGGTGGATAAAGAAACCTTAAATAAGAAGAGTGTCTCTGTACACTGGTGTTACTTATATTTCAAGGGAATGGTTCAGAACCTGCCCAGGGTTCATATGCTTTTTTCACTGGTGCGTATTGTTATATATTGCTTTGGAAACCAAAAGTGATGAGCTGAAACCATGGATTCTAGGAGAAGTATGCCCCAGCAAAGAGAAAAATCTGAGAAAAAAAATCACACAGTAAATATTTAGCAGCAGTCCATGGTTACAAGCAGCACTTATTTATTTTGACCAAAGTAATCAAGAAGCATGTATACTCTGAAGCCTGTGATGCATCCTTTTATAGCCACCTCTGCAACAGTGAGCCGTGTGTTCATAGCTCATGGAGTCACTTAAGATATCTCCATTTGCTTTCAGAGCAATAACACTTTTTCAAATAAATTAAAAGCCTGCCTGTTTAAATTGAATCACTTCATGTCTTAAAAATATAAGCAATCCTAAGTGGAAGAAAATACAGGCTTTACATGTTTCTTGATGTAAATGAAGTATACCAATTTACCAGCTTGTCTGCAATATGGTTCAATATAGTTATAGATAAGTGCATACGTAGAGATATATGTAACAGGAACTTAGAATGAAAGTTCCAGAACACATAAGAGTCAGCAATATCCAGGTCGGGTGTGGTGGCTCACGCTAGTAATCCCAGCACTTAGGGAGGCCAAGGTGAGCAGATCACCTGAAGTCAGGAGTTCAAGACCAGCCTGGCCAATATGGCGAAACCCTGTCTCTACTAAAAATACAAAAATTAGCCAGGTGTGGTGGTATGTGACTGTAATTTCAGCTACCCGGGTGGCTGAGGCAGGAGAATCACTTGAACCCAGGAGGCAGAGGTTGCAGTGAGCCAAGATGGTGCCACTGCACTCTAGCCTGGGCATTAGAGTAAGACTCCATCTCAAATAAAAAAAAATGAATATCCAAAGTGATACAGAAGTTAAAAAGTACGTTGTCAGTAATGGATTAAAGGGCTTTTAAATTCCATGCCACAATAAGAACATAAAAGCGTCAGATGATCACAGAGAAAAACAAAACAGGAGTTTTGAAGACAGTTCATTGGAGAGAGCTGTACAGGGAAGTATATCCTCCCAACTGGGACATATCAGTTGTGATACTTTCTAACACCATGTAAACAGAGAGACTTAAGAATACCGCTTAGATGCTTAATATGCATCCCTATGGGAAGACACAGTGGACTTCTGTCTGCCACCTACCTGGAAGATCACAGGCAAGATATAGATGATTGTTCATGTTTATAGGAAAGCAAAAAAGAAAGTTCTAAGTTTGTGGCTATTCACATTCTCAAAGTTTCTCTCAAAGTGGAGAGAAGAATACCATCACCATTCCTATGGATAAAATGTGGAAGAAAAAGAGAATCAACATTAATTCATCTTGGGTTCTGCTTTCAAAAAGGGTCACCTGGAAGGTAGAACAGGCCTTATAAGAGAGAAGATAAAGGCCCAGGCATTTGCAATAATAATATATGTCATCCTGAATGACCTCCAAAAATAACCTGAGCTTATGGGATAAAAAGTTGTTTAGAGAGAGATGTCAAAACCCAGGCAACCTTTGTAATCTTATCCCAAAAAAAAAGAATAGAAATCCATATATACACACATATATAATTCCAAAAGAGCTGGGTAATTCTAACATGGAAAAGCACATGTTAAATTCTGAATAAATAAATACTATAGTAAATGAAAGGTTTTATCTTTAAGACAAACGGAATACAAGGGTAGACCACGTAAAAAGTCTGGAGACTGCTAAAGTATGGAGAAAAGGGCAAAATGAACACAGAATAGAGGTAATAACACAATAAGCATTTCCTAGACAGAGCATATGGCCAAGTTGGGCCCAGAGGGAGAATCTGCACTGATTGGGTATCATATCTGCAACTGCATACTTCAGTAATTTGCTGTGATTAACTCTATTTGTTTACTTTGCATTCAACTGCCCAAAATATGAACATGTCAAAAAACAAACTCACATATGACCTTCTGAGACTTCTTCTGTTATATCAATATCATTCCACTATTTACCAATCATGTACTATCTAATATGTGTTACAGTAACATTCTTTATAGCAGAACAGACCTCAACAGAGCAGCAGAAGCTGTAAGAGGAACAAGCAAGCAGTGGTAGCAGAGAGTATTCACCATTGTCAATGTAACTAAAGGAGAGATGAGCAAGAGTGGTGGGATTCCTGCTGGCGGGAGGTTCAAAGGACACAACAGTCCTCAAGAGGGTTTAAACTCTCGGCCCTAGATAATTCAATGTCTGTTCACAAAAGTTACAGTATTATAAAAACTTTCCTTCTCTTTTTGAATTTCTTTTTCCTGTTCCCGCTTCACCTTGGTGGAGGGACAGATTGATATTTAGATGAGAGAAAATGACATTTATGAGATGAGAGGGTTAAAAAGTTAAATATCAAGGTGGAGAAAAAGAAAAGTAGCTATTCACGTGTCCCTCCTGACTTTGGTGCTTCCGTGTCTCTACCAAACAAGCCAGAGAAGGGAGGGCTATTTAATTGTCAGCAATATGGGTTTGTATGGCGACAGAGTAAGGAACGTCACCGGTTGCCTAACAAAGAAAGATTCAGCACCATCCAATTAATTTAATGTTATAATAGATGAAAAAACTAGAGGTGCTTTATGCATTATCCCTGATGCATATACCACAAAGATTAGTGTTGATGACCATCAAGCTGTCCAATTTTCTGAATGGAATATTAGTTTTTCTTTTTTGTTTGTTTGGGTGTTAGTTTGTTTTGTTTGTTTGTTTATTTGAGATGGAGTCTCACTCTGCCTCCCAGTCTGGAGTGCAGTGGTGCAATCTCGGCTCACTGCAACTTCTGCCCCCTGGGTTCAAGTGATTCTCCTGCCTCAGACTCCCAAGTAGCTGGGATTATAGGCATGCACCACTAGGCCCGGCTAATTTTTGTACTTTTAGTAGAGATGAGATTTCGCTATGTTGGCCAGGCTGGCCTTGAACTCCTGACCTCAGGTGATCCTCCCACCTCAGCCTCCCAAAGTGCTAGGATTACAGGCATGAGCCACCACACTGGCCACAATTACTCAAGTTCTACTTTAGGAAAAACAAAAAAACTAGATTTGAAGTCTTTTAGCAAAGTCGGGACTATAGAGTCTAAATCTGTTACAGTGCCTTGGCCTCCCAAAGTGCTGAGATCACAGGCATGAGCCACTGTGCCTGGCCCTGAACAGCATTTTGATAACAGACAGAATTAAACAAAAACAAAAAAAAAACTTTATTCTGTAAATTTTTTTTTCAAGAAACAATCCCTTTACTGTCCTACTTTATTCTTCAGATGTATAGGCAAAAATTAAATTACAAAAATGCATTATTATATTAGTACAGAAGAAACATGGATATATCCAATACTATCAACAGGAAAAATACGTTAAATTTCATATGACACTTACCTAAATGTACTAGTTAGGACAGTTTCTTTTGTAAGGCATGAAAACCTAATTCATTGAACAAAGGAGGTGGTGGAGGACTCCAGCAACTCATAATAAAAAGTTCATAGTTATACTAATATCAGGCATTGACTGAACCAGAGAATCAAAAGATATCATCCGAAGTCTTATTGGCTTTATACCAACTCCCAGCACTGTTACTTTCTGTATGGACTTTTTTCTCTGGCAAATAGGCTTACATCAATCTTGTAGCTACTCATTCCAAGGGAATAATAGTACCTCTCTTTCAGTGGTTTCACCAAAACATCATAGAAGCACTCATCCATACTAGTTGTCTTGGTTTTATTTGCTTTCTCCTAAACTACTGCAGCCAGGCTGGCCATGGCTTAGTCATGTGCCCAGACTTATGGCAGTGGGTCTGAACTAGTCGGAACAAATTAATCATAAAGAAACAAAATATCTATTTACAAAAGAAGGAAAGAGGAAAAATTAAAAGATGCCAAGTAGATAACTTTAGACATCCCAATGGCTATTAAAATAATGTCTTCAGAGTCATTTGACTGAGATTAGAAAATTGGGATAGATTTAAATGAATAGATGAGATATTGTATTGTGTATGTCTATAAATGAGAAATTTATCTTTATTGATAAGAGAACAGATGGGTAAATAGATAAATATATGCATACATGGATAGACCATAGATGTTGACTTTTAAAAGAAGGATGTAGAGACATACTAAGAAGATAGAATTCTCTAAAATATTAACAGGTATTCTATCTGGTGGTGAAATTATGAATGATCTACTTCCTTCTTTGCTCATTTTGTCTCCATATTTAAGATATTGAATACACACATATCTCAGAAAATCATCTTAAATTTATAATCAGAAAAAAAATCTCAAAATAAGTAAAAAAACAGCATTAAATCAGTCAAAATAATTTTCTGTGTCATGATGTTTACCATCTCAGGGTAAATGAAGTTTATTCTAGTGAAATCTAATGAGAGACAACATTTGTTTATCAAAATGCTTGTAATAATAACTTCTTTTCTTCCCTGCACTTTCATTATTCTCCTTTCTCCATCTCATAAATTCATAGGAAGTCAGAGCTAAAAGGGGCCTTTGGGTATCTAGTCCCAAACCTTTATTTTGGAAATGATGGAACTCTACCACAGAAAACTGTGGAGACTAGCTATCAGTTAAAAAAACAAAAAACAGAACAAAACAAAAAGTAACAAAATAAAACTATGTTCCCACTCTGCCTGCTCTAAATCATGTAACACATTTATCAAATCCTTTCCTTATTCATTATTTCAACATGCATTCATTGTGTCTAACATTTTCAGAATACTGTGCTAATTTACTGTAGAATATGCAAGGGCATATTATGTCTAATAGAGTATTATATATGTTCAAATATATAATATTAATATAACACCAAGTAAAAATTACTAAGTGACTTAAGAGGAAACTTTTTTCTGGAAGCTTGAGGATAAATCAGGAAATGAAAAAAGCACAGAGGGGAAAACCCACTGGAAACTTATTTGGGAGACCATGCAAATTGAAAACATAGTAGACTTCATACAGCATCTCTACATAAAAAGTACAAACCGTATTTCTTCAGATGTGCATTATACAATATGTTTCTTAATGTGTATGTACAATGTGGATTATAAATATTTATTACTGATTTTCAAGCCATACCTCAACAAGGAATCTTCCAATCACTCTCCCAATTAGGGTTTCTTGGACACCAAACACAATTGGTCATGTGGTAGGAGTTCCCTCTTCGGTAATTAGAAAATATATTATAAATCACTTTATTCGATCAAAGAAATTAAACCAAGAAGGCTTAAAAGCCACAAGGATACTCTATATCTCCTAGGAGACAAAAAATGTGACAAATCAGTGTATATGTATAGTGAAACCTGAAAGAAAGATTTTGGTAGCAAGATTATATATTAGTGCTACAAAAAGTGACAGAGAGAGATCAACAGTGAAGTAGACATTCTTCTAAACTATATATGTGCTTGCCAGCTAATCTTGAGTTGCCATAAACCTTTAATTATATAATTTCACATCTTTATGCTATAAGGAATTTCTCACAAAATTCTACTTCGTTAAAAAAAACCTACTGGTTTCATTAACATAAGAATGCGTATTGATTGAGTGAAACATATACTTGTAATAATGTTTATATGCTTAAGGAAAGTTCAATAATTCACAGTGAAGACCAGGATACATTCTTGAAATTCGATGATGGGTTACATTTTAATTCTGAACTGGAATTGTTTTAAATCTAGAAATAAATTAACCTCTTAGTAAACTCTTTGCTCAGAAATTTCTTATAATATTTAAATAGTTACTGATTTCCAAGTAATAATTTTTATTAAGTAGTGTTCTCATCCAAATGTTAAAACTTTTGTTTTCATAAACAGTCACTCTTCTAAGAGTGCTTTTCACACTCCCCCTCCTACCTCTGATCCTACATTTTTTACACTTATTTGACTTATATTCATATTTGACTTTCTGGCATTTTATAAAACCTCCCTTCCACTGGCTCTGAAAATGTAATGTTTTAAATGTGTAGTGTTTTTCCACAGTTTGCTACTTTATAATTTTGTGCTTATATGATTTTCTTATAGCTAATGATGCATTTCCTTTTCACTTACTGTAGCAAAATGAAAAAAAAAAAAAACAATCCATACACATCCTTCTTTGAAATCTAATGTGTACAGCAGTACTTCTGGCAATCTGAATCAGTGATAATTAATCTATATCTAATTATTTTCTTAGTTTCCTATAATTCCTTAATTATTCTTCTTAATTGTTGAATTTTAATAATTAACATGGTAATGTGAATGAAAGAAGGAAAGAAAGGAGGACTGGAGGGACGGACGGGAGGGAGGGAAGAGAGGGAGGAGGGGAGGGAGGGAGGAAAGAAAGACTAAGTTATTTGGAACCATTATAAAAACAGCAAAAGAGAGGAGAAGGAAGAGTAAGGTGAGGGATAGAGTGGAAAGAAGAGAATGAGGAAAGATAAGAAGGAAGAACAGAAGGAGTAGAGGGAAGAAAAGATAAACCTGATTAATTATATAACTGAAATACTATAGGGAATCAAGTCAGAAGGATCAGCTCTGATAATACATGTCCTAGTTGTGCTTTATTGGAAGCCAAAATTACACAAACCAGCTCTTCACAGTCCAAATGTGTCAGCTATTCGCAACATTCCTACACACAAGTTGCTTTTATTATAAATGTTATGATCACATATATTGAATGATACATGCACACATTTGCATTATTTTATCAAAATAATATACTCAGGTCTCTAAGTTACCATGTTCAACAAGTACTCTGATGGTAAATCAAATTATCTTTAATCATAATTATGGCAAAACCTTTCCTAAAAACAGAAAACTGATTGGATTATTGAGTTAGAATTTCAATGTTGATCATCAGTAGCTGTCATTTTTGAGCAAGCTGCTTAATGAACTTGTGCCTTAGTATTCTCATCTGTAAAACAGTAATGATTACTATTATCTCCTTATTAGAACTGTGAAATATGAAAAACTTGTATCTTGCAAATAGTAAATGTTCACTAATAAGTGCTAGCTGTAATTGTCTATTACACACAGCCTTCGGAATGGCTTATTTTAAAACCTTGAGAAAGGTAGCTTTGGGACGTTCCCCAGAAGACATCCCTGAATTTTAATGCAAGGACTTTATTTGGGAAGTGATCTCAGAACACACAGGTAGACTGCTGAGTTGAAACAAAGAAGAAAAGGGAGACAAAACAGAGTATACAAATGAGCGGGTATCCCATAGGTATCCCATAGGGGCAGTAGTGACTTGGTCCAACTGAGGACCTCAAAGTAACACTAGACCATTTCTCAGACTTTTCCCACCCAAGAAGTAAGACAGTGGGTTACTTTTCCAGTGACTCCCATTGGTCTTTACTATTCAAGAATAGCTGTCCAGCTTTCTCATCCTGCCTTGCACAAGGGGCATACCTGCTCTTGTTGCAGCAGAAAGCCTCAAGGCAGGGAATAGCAGAAGTTTGTACCATGAAAGCAAGAGTGTGTATAGGAGCAATGGAGAGCCAAGAAAATACAAGAAGATCCCTGAAGGGAACAGTCACACATACACAAGTTTTTCAGAATTCTGCTTCTAAGATATTCTTTCCACAAATATGTAATGAGCTTCTACTATTATCAAATTATCAGACCAATTGGAACAAAAAGATAAAGCAGGCATGGCTTTGCCATTCAAGGAACTAACAGCCTGTTTGAAGAGTTGAAGGGATAAACAGTGCTACCTTGATTATCAGGCATCTGTCTCCCTCCCTCTCCGTAATTTCTTTTCTTCAAATATGAAAAAGTGATGCATATTTAAAACCTCACTCTTGATGAGTAGAATAAATTCTTGGTCTTCCTTTCTCAAATTTCTGGCATATATTAGAGAGGACAAAATTTTCTGGTATTCATTTGAGAGTGGCTATGTGGCTTTGGGCTAGTTATTAAACTTCTTCAAAATCAATTATTCTTATCTGCAAAATGGGATGAAGACACCTGTAATAGAGGGTGCCTTTGAGCATTAATTATGCATCTAATGTGCTTGTCACTGTGCCTACCATAAATTTAGTGCTCAGCATGGCCATTTGTTTGAAAGTTGAATGTTTTCAAATGACCACAACCCATTGCTATGGAGTGTTTGGAGTTATAAGAAGAGACCAAAGGTTTGTGGAGCAAAACATTGAACTTTGCTAGAGTGGAGAAGAGATTACCGACTGAAGGGACAGACTCAGGTGTTTTCCTCTTTTCTTCACTCCTACAGTTGTGCCAAGTATTTGAATTATTTCAGTACCCTTGTCTCATTTAGAAAACTAGGATAGGAATACCTGCTTAAACAACCACAGTAGGAAGTGTGAGACATTAAATAGAAATCCACAGAAAAATGGAGATCAAGATGGCTTCACTGGTCAATTTTACCAAACATTTACAGTTAATGAAGATTTTCACACACTTTTCCAAAAAATAGTAGAGGAATGATGACTTCTCAACTCATTCAATGGAGCCAATTTTATGTTGATACTGAAACCTGACAAAGACATCACAAGAAAACAACACGCTGATACAATTTTTACTGCAAAAATTCTCAGTAAAATACTCAGTAAGCCAAATATAACAACTTTTTTAAAATAATTTTATGACATGGCCAAGTGAAATCTATCCTAGGAATCCAAGATTGCTTTTGCATACAAAAGTCAATCAGTGTTATACCCCATATTAATAAAATAAATGACAAAAACCATATGATCATCTACATAAATGCTAAAAAAATGACAAAAATTAACACTCATGATTAAGACACTCACTAAATTAAGAATTGCTCTATAAAATCTGATAGCTAAAAGCATATTTAATGATGAAAGCCTGCAAGCTTTCCCTCCAATATCAGGAACAAGAACACAAGATCCTTTCTCATCACTTATTCAACATTGTACTTCAAATGCTAGCCAGGACAATTAGAAAAGAAAAATAAATTAAAGGCATTAGGGTTTAAAAGGAAGAATTAAAACTATATAAATAGACTGGGCACGGTGGCTCACGCCTGTAATCCCAGCATTTTGGGAGGATAAAGAGGGTGGATCATGAGGTCAGGAGATTGAGACCATCCTGGCCAACATGATGAAAACCCATCTCTACTAAAATACAAAAATATTGCCAGGCATGGTGGCAGGTGCCTGTAGTCCCAGTTACTCGGGAGGCTGAGGCAGGAGAATCATTTGAACCCAGGATGTGGATGTTGCAATGAGCTGAGATTGCACCACTGCACTCCAGCCTGGTGACAGAACAAGACTCCACCTCAAAAAAAACAACAACAACAACAACAACAACAACAACAAAAAACCCTGTATAAATAGATGGCATAATGTGTGTAGAAAATAGAAATACATTTTTTAAAACTATGAGAATTAATGTATATGGTTAGCATGATTGTAGGTTATGATATCAACATTCACACAAAAAAATTATTTCTATATGCTAGCAATAAGCAGTACAAAAATGAAATTAAGAAAATTTAAAAATTAAGAAAAAATGTATGTACAATATAATTAAAAAGAATATGACAGGAATAAATCTAACAAAATAAATGCAAGACTTATACCCAGAAAACATTTTTGAAATAAATTTTAAAAGACCTAAATAATTGGCAGCAGAGGCGGGCGGATCACAAGGTCAAGAGATCGAAACAATCCTGGCCAACATGTAGTAGAGAGAAACCCCCTCTCTACTAAAAAATACAAAATTAGCTGGGCGTGGTGGCATGCACCTGTAGTCCCAGCTACTCAGGAGGCTGAGGCAGGAGAATTGCTTGAACCCGGGAGGCGGAGGTTGCAGTGAGCTGAGATCGCACCACTGCACTCTAGCCTGGAGCCTGGTGACAGAGTAAGACTCTGTCTCAAAAAAAAGAGACCTAAATAAATGAAAAGATATCCTATATTTATAAATTGGGAGGCAATTTAAAAGGCAATCATATCCAAATTGACCTGCAGATTCAATACAATCCCATCAAATTACCAATTAACATTTTTGTTTTTGTAGAAATTGATGAAGTAATCCTAAAACTCATACGAAAATTCGAAGAACATAGTGCAGCCACGAAAAAATTTCAAAAGGAAGAATAAAGTTGAAGAATTCATATTTCCTGGTTTCAAAACTTATTACATAACTATAATATTAATACAATGTGGTAGTTGTGTAAAAATAGAATTATAAATCAACTGAATAGAATTGGAAGTATATAGAAATAAACCCACACATAAATGGGCAATGTATTTTCCTCAAGAGTGCCAAGACAATAACCAGGAGAAAAGTGCTTACAACCAGTGGTGCTAAGACAACTGAATATCTGCATGCAATGAGTTGAATTCCTTGCATAATATAAAAATATAAATGCAAAAAAGCTGTAAAAGTCTTAGACAAAAACATTCATATGAGTGAATGTTCATTATGCTGATTAGGCATTAGTTACTTTGCTATGACACTAAAAACACTGAAATAAAAGAAAAAGTAATAATTTGACTATATCAAGCATAAAAAAATATTGTGCTACAAATGAGGCTACATAAAAAGTTAAAACTTTTTTAACATAAAAAGTTAAAAGACCACCCACAGAATGAAAACAACATTTTTTTACTAATAATATACATGATAAGAGACAAAGAACTATTACAAATCAATAATAAAAAGACAAATAACTCAACTTTTTAAGTGGGCAAAATAGCTAAATAGAAACTTTTCCAAAGAAGAAATGTAAATTGCCAATGAGTACATTTGGCAAATACATAACCAAATGACAATGAGATGCAATTTCACTTCCACTAAGAGATTTCACTTCCACTAGGAGACAAGATAAAATAACACACACAACAGCACAAAGAGACATGCATGAACAAGTATTGGTGAGGATGCAGATACACTGAAACCTGTATACATTGCTGGTGGGAATGTTAAATGGTGCAACCTCTTTGAAAAACAGTTTGATATTTCCTCCAAAGGTCAGACTCAGAATCATTATATGACCCAATAATTCTACTTTTAAGCACATATGCAAGAAAAATAAAAACATATTACTACACAAAACGTTATACAGAAATGTTCATAGTAACATTATTTATAAATGTGGAAAGTGGAAACAACTCTAATATGTATCAATTGGTGAACGAATAAACAAAATATTATTTGGCAACAAAATTAACCAAAGTACTGATATATGCAACAACACTGATGAAACTTCAAAACATTGTTCTAAGTGAAACAAGCCACTCACAAAAGGCCATGTATTATATGTTTCCTTTTATATTAAATGTCCAGGATACACAAATCTATAGAAGCAAAATTGAAATTAGAGCTTGCCAACGCCTGGTGAGTGGGCAGGAAGGATGGTGATGGGTGTGATAGCAAATGGGTATGAAGTTTATTTTATAAATGATGAAAATATTTTTAAAATATTTAAAACCACATAATAAAAGCTAGTGAATTTTATGGTATGTGAATAGCATTTCAATAAACACATTTCAAAAGTGGAATAAAATATAGTGTCATCAGAAGAAATGACGCCTTAAAGAACACAAGATTTTTATTTTCATAGGTGAAGTCTTTTTACATAACTAAGAAAAAAAAAACAGAAACCAATAGCATATGTACTTTTTAGCAAAGGGTATAATTTATTGTTCTGACACCATAAAAGAAATATAATTACACAAGAGAAACTGCATTCCACCTTTATAAAATTTCTATAATTTGTTTGTTTGTTTGTTTGTTTGTTTTGTTTTGAGACGGAGTTTCCCTATTATCGCCCAGGCTGGAATACAAAGGCATGATCTTGGTTCACTGAAACCTCTGCCTCTTGAGTTCAAGCGATTCTCCAATCTCAGCCTCCTCCCAAGTAGCTGGGGCATGTACCACCATGCCCGGCTAATTTTGGGGGGATTTTAGTAGAGACCAGGTTTCACCATGTTGGCCAGGCTGGTCTCGAACTCCTGACCTCAGTTGATCTGCCCGCTCTTGGCCTTCCAAGGTGCTGGGATTACAGGTGTGAGCCACCATGTCTGCCCTGTTAATTCTTTAAGACTAACAAAACTGTAAGAGGTTAGTCTAATGAAAGGGAAAATATTCTCAAGATATTTGATTTTAGAGTATAAAACGGAATCAAAGAAATCCTAAACCTTTTTTAAGCATTTGAATCCATGAAGACTTACCCCAAAGCACAGCAATCTTCTCATTGCATTATGTGCAGCTGTTAAAGATTATACATTTTTATTTTGGAAACTACTTTGAAAAGTCAGTATGATTTTTTTTTCTTTTATCATGTGATGAACCACCTTAGTTGCAGGTTGTGGGAAATAATTTATCTCTATATTGCTTCATTGCCCACACATTTATATAGGGTGTTATTTAGCACACAAAGTCAGAAATAATCCTTGTTAAAGCAGCATTTATTAGGGATATATCAAATCTATATGTCCGTACGCATATTTGCATTAATTTGAGGAGAGACCATAGTTTCAGCAGAAGGGAACACTCCAGGAGTTAAGAACAATTGCTGTATACTATTGTTTTACTTTTATATTTTTCCTGCAATTTTTAACTTTAATCTATCACGAGTTACTTAAAATTCTAGAAGCTCATGTTTTCCTAAGAGACAAAAAGAGAGTTGAATTAATTAAAGTTATGAACTTGTCTCTGAGAGCTTATATTTTTAATTCTTCTTTAATCTGTCTAGGTAACAAACCACAACTTGTCCATTTACCACGGTTATACCTCGTTGTCAACTTCTGCATGTATTCAAACGTGGTACTGGATTTCCTAGTGTCATCACAGATCTCTCATATCTCACCTATAGTCTCCTGATATGTGCCATGTCCTACGTGTACATTGGAGCAGCAGCTCTCTATGATCCTACTACGTCACTTGGCTTTTTTTTTGTCACTAGAAATCATGTGATAAACATTTTATACTTTTTCTAAATGTGAATTGTTATCAACTGTTCACTATTTTCAACCAGGTAAAAATAAGCAAACCTTATTTTGATACATAAAAATGTTTTTATAATAGTTTAGATAGGAGCCTTGCATTTCTCATTCTAACTTTGTGCCTAAAGTACATTAATGGCCCACCTCTCTAAACCCACATTCTTGATATATAAGTCTCAATCACATAATTGACATGGAAACAAAGCCTGAAATATGAGATAATAGATATAAAAAAGTTAATGAAAAACTTTGGGAGACCAAGGCAGGTGGATCACTTAAGGTCAGGAGTTTGAGACCAGTCTGGCCAACATGGTGAAATCCTGTTTCTGCCAAAAATACAAAAATTGGCCAGGCATGGTGGTGCACACCTGTAATCCCAGCTACTTGAGGGGCTGAGGCAAGAGAATCGCTTCAACCTGAAAGGTAGAGGTTGCAGTGAGCCGAGATAACACCACTGCACTCCAGCCTGGGCCACAGAGCAAGACTCCACCTCAAAAAAAAAAAAGTTAATAACATAACTATTCATCTAATAACTCCAAAAAGAATCAAGGAATTTATTTTCAAACTCTTCCTCTTTCTCATCCTTTATATACAATCTTTCTTACAGTAGTATAAGTTCTATTTCCTAAATGTAAATCCAAAGTTCATGTTCACATTCACTACTTTCATTCATATCTTCATAATTTCTCATCAAGACCATTGACATTATTTCTTAGATGCTCATTCAAAATGTTCCCTCATACCTCTGCCATAAACTTATAACTTTGCTTAACTTTTCTTAGAATAATCATTTTTTTTTGTGTGAGACAACTTCTTGCTCTGTCATGCAAGCTGGAGTACAGTGGCATGATCTCAGCTCACTGCAATCTCTGCCTCCTGGGTTCAAGTGATTCTCACGTCTCAGCCTCCCAAGCACCAAGTAGCTGGGAATACAGGCATGCCCCACCACACCCATCTAATATTCATATTTTTTAGTAGAGACAGCATTTTGCCATGTTGGCCAGACTGGTCTTGAACTCCTGACCTCAAGTGATCCACCCGCCTCAACTTCCAAAAGTGCTGAGGTTACAGGTGTAAGCCACCACACTGTGCTGCTTTGAATAATCTTTTTAAAAATACAATTTTTAAAATAAGCTCAGCAATTCCACCTCTAGAAATGTATTCTACAGAAATTGTTTACAATCCAAAATACTGTAGATGAATTGGAACTGTGACATATGAATAAACGTGATAATATATGCTATTGAACAAACAGATGATTTTAAAATTTCTGCTTTGTGTTTCTAAGGGTATAGGCCCAATTTGAGAGAACAATAGATTTTAATTATAAAATGTAAGACACATAAGTAGTCTAATTGAGAAGAGATTGATGTTTAGCATAATAGAAACATAGTTCACATGACAGAGTAATAGGAATTTGAGGGTGACCACTAGCTGCCCCCAAATTAGGAGTGAGTGTCATGGACATTAGTTAAAGCTCTCCAATAAGAAGAGAAGAGTTCCTAACAGCACAACAGTAGATCTCATGGTAAGAATAGATACACAGCCATTAATAGATATCTTGTTGTGAAGAATGTCTGGTTTTATTTTTGAAACTATAATAATTAACATTTCATTTTGAACTTGTTTCCTTTTCAGTGCTGAAATGACTCATTGTTAACTCAAATTATGTACTATAAGTCTATTGTACACAACAGCCTTGGATGTGTGATGCTTTGGGGAAGGAAGGTATAAAGATATCTGTGCATTAAGCAATGCAGGGCAAAGAAAAGCCAGCAATCAAAGAAGCAAAAACTAAGAGTGCAAAATCAAAATAGAGCCAATATCAAGAATTTGGAGCCAGAGCTAACAGCAAAATAGCCCGTATGTACTGGGGACTCCTAGGCAATGTTCGGAAATATTTACTCAACTTTTGATAGTATATAAGCTATAGAGTTTAGGTCATTTTATTTGGCTACATTAAATCACTCCAGAAGGCAGGAGAACTTAGAGACATTTAGGCTGATTTCTCATTGAACTATTGATCGTTTTACATCTATACAGGGGGAATTCTGAGATGAGGCAGAGGTAAGGATAGAGGACTAGAAGTAATTTTTTCTCAATTTATGTATTTCAATGTGATTTAACCTTTTGCAACAAACCTGCATTAAGCCATTATTTGTGTTGATTATAGGAATACCTGAGACTGGTAATTTCTAAAGAAAAGAGGTTTAATTGGCTCATGGTTCTGCAGGATATAGAAGCATGACACTGGCATTTGCTCAGCTTCTGGGAAGGCCTCAGGAAGCTTACAATAATGGCCTAAGGTGAAAGTGGAGCATGTGTCTCACATGACAAAAGCAAGAAGAAGAGAGAGTGGGGTAGTGACACGTAAGCAACCAGACCTCAAGAGAACTCACTCAGTATCACAGAGACGGCACCAAGCCATGAGGGATCCCCGTACCCACGGGACCCAAACACCTCCCAGCAAATCCTATTTCCAACATTAAGATTACAATTTAACATGATATTTCATGGGGACGGATATTCAAACTATAACAAACACTATCTCAACAACCAAGAAGCTTTTGAATATTTCATCTCCTGTACAAAGTGTTCCCCAGTTCTTCTACCACATGGAAAATTAATCACTGTCTTCTCTGAGATCTTCTCAAAGGCAGGGACCATGCCTAGCATAGGGCTTGACACGTGAGTCACTTAATATATGTTAGTTGAGCACAATCATTTAGTTTAACATCATTATTTCACAGGTTAGACAGAAGAGAAACAAAACATTAAATTTATCCAAAGCAGTTTCTCAAACCCTGGTCCTTGAGCCAGCAGCATCGATGTCTCCTGAGATATTGTTAGAAAGGCAGTTTGGGGCCTCACTTCAGACCTAGAAATTCAGAAACTCTGGATGCCACAGAGGTCTGTGCTTTATCAACCTCTCTTGATAATTGATGACACTCAAGTTTGAGAACCACTGCTCACAGGGAGCATAGGTAGCATAAAATAAACAAAAATAGATACGTGAAATGAAAGTTTATACTGAATTATAATGTATTAGATGTAAAAAATGGATTCAGTACCTATAATAAATCTTCCTAAGTTGATTTTTCACTGCAGGACCAAATTCATTTTTATATTTTTCTCACTTAATGTTATTGCTCTGGCTACATAAACTCTGCCTTTACCATAATGCTAAAACATAAAATGGAATGATCAACCTCAAAATACTGAGTTTATTCATAAACAAATGAGGCATCTCATTTTCATGAGTAAATCACTTAAAATTACAAATTTATGATCTTAACTAAATCCAGTTACGTATTAATTACATTAGAATAAAAATGGAGCTAAAGATGCTGTAATAATTCCATGAAAACTATTACTTTATGCTCCATGCTTTAGGTATTTTGGGCTACAACTGGAAATTTGGAACATTGAAAAGAGGGTCCTTTTCTATAATAACCAAGCCCATTGTAAAAGAATGCCATACCATAGGTTTGTGGGGGCCTGTCAAACATAATTGCTTCCATATTTACAACCTGAACTCCTTGGCTATATGATCTCAACATACATTTTTATGCTGAAGGGGAAAATCACTCTACTAAGAAAAACTAACTAGAACCACATCACTAGGAAAGAAGTCATGGGTGACAGCGGCATGTAAGAAGAGAGCAGGTAGAATCATATTAGTCGATGCTGTGGTTGCAAATAGTCCTATGTCCCTGAAACAAAGATAAAATGGTCATGAATGTGACTTTAGAATATATGCAGTATGTAAGCAGGTCTCAGCCATGTTACCCCACTTTTTATTCCTAGACACATGTTGTTAAATGACATATTTACTGCTTGTATTATGTTTGATTGGATTATTTTATATTAAATTAGTATATATGAAACAGGAGAAATGAAGAAATAGTTTTACAGTATTTCTAAGTCTCTCTAAATATAAAACAAAAGTGATAGTTAATTTAAAAAATCACTTGTAATAGACTCTCTGAGCTTCATCTCCAAACATTGGTCAAATTTCCATCTTTGAGATATGAACTTTCACTTTTACTAAGGGAGACTACAGGCTTCAAGTATGACATGTCACTTTGCTTTTCTGTACTTGTCATTCTAATTGAGTCATATGTCTGCTTTATCAAAGCAAATATCATGTCAGTTCAATCCTTCTTTTTAACTGCACTAAAAGATAACTAAGAAACGGATTATCCATATCTCATTAATGAAGAAATAAAGCAATGTATAAATAATCACATAATCTTGTGTCACAACACTGCTTTCAGCTTCAAAAATAAAAGCTAGTGGATTTTTTTTCCTTTGTTGTTTGGCTGGAGTTTCCATTGTTATATTGGTTTTGGTTTTTTTTCTTCAGTCCAATTATCTTCCGGTAAACAAATTTGCCTTGCTTCCAGATAGCAAACTCAATTTTTCTAGTTAGCAAAACTCTAATAATATTTTGTTCAGCATCATGTCTTCACCTTGATTTTTAAACTTTGGGATGTATGTACATTAGTATCTGTTATAATTTACATAAATGATTTAATTTTCTTATTCTATTCCCACACTTATTGCGAGAATATGCAGACATTTATTATGACAATACGCATACAAAAGCGATTTTTATTGTGCCTTAAGTTTAAGAAATGATTGTTGATATTGTGCAAAAAGTTCTCACCTTTGTCGTATTTCTCTCTAATTTTATCTAGAAGTCTCTCTGGAGAGTGGCCATAAACTCTCTCACTGCCCTGACAGGGCTCCAGGGAATTTGGTCATGGATGTTTACAATGTGTCTTTCACAAAATATTTTTTGACCTGACAGACAGCCTGACGCCTAAGTGTTTGACCAGTGACCCGGTGTCCCTCTCACAGGAAACTTGTTTATACTGACAGATGCCCTTGTTGCTCTTGTCCGACCTGTATCTAGTTTATTTATGCTAAGGGATCCTCTCTCTGGGAGAGCCTTGACTGGGAGAAAAGTTAGGTTTGTATGTGTCAGCTGAGTGAGACCCAGAGGGGGCAACACAGTAAAAACACATGAAACTACAGGAGCAGTTTATTACTCACAGGTCCATGGGAGAAAGGGAGACTAATAAGGGCCAATGAGAAGTTTATAGGGACAATATGCTCAATCAGCAAGTGGGGAACCAGAAAGAGATGGATTTACAAGTGGAAGACTTTACTGCGATCCAGGGCATTAACCAAGCAGCATTTCTAAGGGGAGTTCTATTAAGTAGGTTTAGAGGAACTAGGCATGTACTCTTAAGTGGTCATACGTGACTGAAAGGTGGTTACATATCTTCCCAGTCCATGCAGGTTGTGGGAGTTGATGGTGTCAGTCAAGAAGGTTGAACCTATATGTCTCCAAGAGTGGTGGTCACCAGGAGGTGGTTACATAGGCCAGACATCTGGACTGACAACACTGAGGACTCAGGAGGAGATACAAGACTAGAAAGTGTGTCAAGGGTGAATAAGCTCTGTTTCTGACATAAGAAAGTTAAACCTATATTCAAGATGTATGCCAAGGCAACATAAAATTATAGAAATTCACCACAACCCTGAAATAGGAAGAACTGTATACCGTTTTCTTGCATTAAGATTCATTTATAAAATGAGATGAGATTAACTACTCCCTAGAGCCGAAATATATGGACTCGTTTAGGCCAAAAGCTGACATATAGGAGAAACCCCCAAAATAGTGATAGAACCTGAAATTCACAGAACATACTAAATGTAGCCAAAGTTTTAACCAAGGGATGTAAATCAAACAAGGAATGATAGACAAGGTCTCTGCTATGAGAAAGCCCATGTTGTAACAGTAGGAGATAAGAAATAAGCAGGAATGTATATATCAGGTAGTTCATATGTGGATGACAAAAGAATAATTCAACAAGCTAATGTAATGGAAAGGGATTGAAAGTCTACTTTAGATTGAATGATCAAAAAGCAATTTGCTGAAAAGGTAACATTGAAACTGAAAACTGAACATCAAAAGTAACAAACTAGGTAAAGAATCTTAAGGCAAGCTATTCCAGGCACTCAGCACATTAGAGGACTTCAAAGGGGCCCCTTGTAGCAAACAGAGTTAGTCTAAAGGAGAGAGCCTTACAATGAGAACTAAGTGGAAGGTGATCTGAGGGCAGGTGACTGTGTAGAAAGCTTTGCAGGCCAGGATAAGGGAGATGAATTCCATGTGAAAAAAGATGCCATTCTAGGATTTTAGGTAATGAATGACATAACTGATTGTAATCACTTTTATCTGCTTTTAAGAGTAAAAGGTGCTTGAAGCATGTATCTTTTCTTCCCCACTGAGGTACCACTATCAGATCAGCTATTACAAGTATCCAAAGATAAGCTGGGCACAGTGGCTCACACCTGTAATGCCAGCACTTTGGGAGGCCAAGGCAGGCGGATAACCTAAGGTCAGGAGTTGAGACCAGCCTGTCCAACATGGGAAACCCCATCTCTACTGAAAATACAAAAAATTAGCCAAGTAAAGTAGCGGTCACCTGTAATCCCAGCTACTTGGGAGGCTGAGGCAGGAGAATCACTTGAACCTGGGAGCAGAGGTTGTGGTGAGCCTAGATTGTGCCACTGTACTCCAGCCTAGGCAACAGAGCAAGACTCTTCTCTCAAAAAAAAAAAGTATCCAAAGATCTTCCAAATGTTTCAAATGTTCTCAAATGTTATTTCAAGACACTGAAGTACTTTACTATATACCTCCTATGGGAATTGAAAAATAACCTGTTTGCAATAGGCATCTTCTTTTTAATGTTTGTTTACTCTGATATACTTAAGTCTAGGCTTCTTAAATGTTTCTCTTGGAAAGAGTTTTCACACTAAGTTGATTTTTATTGCAAGTATTGTGCTCGGCAAAACACTAGTGAAATTCATAGAATATTAGTGTTAAACAGAATTATAATTTTGTGATTTTGTGCTATTGTAAACACTAACAATAAAAGCTATTGAAAAAAAATAAGATTATGGTTAACAGAGGAGCATGCAATTCAAAGAATTAGGAATTCTATTTAGTCATTAAACATACATTTAGTGATCACCAACAGTATGCTGAGCAATGAATGACATACACAAGGTCTCTGCTATGAGAAAGCATATGTTATATACTTTTGATTTTGAGTATGTAAAGTAACAGAATACATAATCCTTGAATTTAAATGTTATCTTCCACTCCCTCGTAGATATTTCAATCAGGAAAAAAATTGAAAAAAAAAACAGAAAAGCAAATAACTTCAATAGATGGTTTTATTGTTTTCATTAAATATTTAATAATTAATTTTAAATGGTGAAAAACTACCATAAGCAGCACAGTGGATGAGAAATACTAGACAATATTTTAGACTCGCAGGTAAGCTGGTAAATAAATAAAAGGAAGGTGCAGAAATCTTGTTAGATTGTCATAGTGCACAACCATCTGACTTCTGGGAGAGGGAGAAAACAATGTCATTCATCTTGCATAATATTCCCTCTCTGGTAAGATTAGTTGATAACACAAGAGAATTTTTCCTGGCTTTACCTGACAAAAATTTGATACATCTTCTAGCAAGAGCAATTTTTCTACCATATTCAGCAATAGTAGCTTCTGAAGGGCTTTCTTATCTCATTTCTTATTCATCAATCTCCAAAAGACATGTTAGAAATAGCAAAATGTAAATCTCTTTATAACTAAATTAATCCAATTTTTTTTTACTTGTCTTTCAAGTGACACAGACTCATTGTCAGCTGAACATATGTAACAAATGCTTGTCATTTCTGAGTACTCAAAGAGCAAGATTTAAAAGAGAGATAATTTCTTTTGACAAATGTATGTCAACACAAGAAAGTACCTTTTTACATATGATTCACTTGTCATGTAATCTTTTAAAATTAATACTTACTTATAGTTTATGGATGAAGACTATGATAGTCATTTTATATAATTATGGTTCTGAGGAAGCATATTTCCTTGAGTTTCTTAATTTAGCATTTTGTCAAAATGCATAAGAAAAACCACTTAACTCTACACTCTCATATTTTTTATTTAAAATATTCCTATTAATGTATAAATTATATTTCACCTGATATTAACCCTAAATTTGTCACTGCAAAATTTAATTGAAGAGACATGCTTTATAAAAAAATCAATTTCCTTAATAAACTATGTTTGATTTATCTTATCCTTATATGTTATTGCCATTTGACATTTATAATTTTATTTCTAAGGAATTTATTTAAAATTTTCAGCTGTACAGCAACAATTTATATGCTCTGAAGGAATAAAATTTTGTGAAAAGAATATCCAAATGTCATTAAGTTTTCTTCATTTATTGTATTTCCAAGCAGTTTAAAATATTTCATATGAATAATTATTAAATCCAAACTACATGTAATCAAAAATGTATATTTCACTGATTAGATTAAGCCTATAAACTTGAATTGCATTGTTTCTCAATATACCTTGACTTTCTTTGTCTCAACAGTGAAACATCTGTATTTTAATTATTAATTTTTTGTTAGTCACATACCATGGTACTTTATAAAATTAGGAAAAGGCTTATAATTTTCACTATAAATGATGTAGTTATTAAATACTCAGTGACATTGTTCCAAAAGCAAATTCAGGTGCCTTTGTAAGAAATATACAGTACACCTAAATAGAATAAATTGAGTAAGATAAGTTAAGCAAGTACAAGATAAAACATGAAAATCCACTCACAAATGAGGCTAGTCAAAATTTTATACCATAAAATTCTATACCTTTGCCATGGACTGACCACAATTGTATCTCTAAGCTGTTCAACAGAAAACTCAGGGAAGGAAATCTAGTCAGTCATGTATTTCACATTGCCCTTAAGACAAACACCAAATACAGTAAAAATGACAATATTTCTAATATTAGTATCAGAAAAAATGTTGTCTGCTAAGGATCTCAAAAAGAAGACAAGACCCTGTGTGATAGAGTGAACATCTTCAAAGTTTTAGGTTCTCTTTTTTCTTAAAGAGTCTCTCAGCATAGACCAGTGGCATACAAGTAAGTGCAATTTCTACAAAATTTCCTGCAGAGGAACCATTTGATGTAGCTAGCTTCTGGGCAACACTTCCTTCCAATTGTTGATTCTCTTTGATAATCTTTCAAGAAATAGAATGTTAAGGAGTTTGTTTCCATATTGACATTTGGGCTCTTAAAACTTAGTTCTGTGTTAGCAGTTCAAGACAAAGCCTTAACTGACAGATGAGAAGGGAGAAGGGTTAGGAGATTTAAGGACCACAACATGGATATGTTCCGAAAAGAGAATTATTTCAGCTCCTCTGAGAGAAGTCAGTTGAATACCTTATACAAGGTTAGGGGTACCTGAAAAATAATTTTGAACCTACTGTAGCAGAAAAATGAACAGCTAAGGAAGAAGTTTGCACTGTCTTGATTTTTAAGAAATAGTGTCTTAAACATTTGATGAGTTCATTGTATTATATATATGTTAGACCTGTCCTAAACATTTGAAGAGCACTAATAGCATTCTTACGCAATTATGCAGGTAGGAAATGAGATTAAGACATTAGCCTAAGGTAGTGTGTTTAGCGTGTAGTGGAACTAGTCATTGAAGCCAGGATTTCTGGCTCCGAAGTCTAGACTCTTCATTGCTATCTGTAAATCACAGGGTGTTACAATGGAGTGTTCTTTGTAACAATTTGAGTATTTTATGGCATTGATTTAGCTTTTAAAAGAGACTTCCAAAATTATTTGTCTTTACAACAGAAAATAAAATAAATTTTGGAATTATTTTTACATATTTTTAAAAATCTGCTCTGTATGAGAGTAGGCTATCTTTTAAATTTTAAAAAATATTGTTGGCAGTCATGCGAAGCAAACAACTGTTTTGCAAATTCAGAAGCAAGTGACCTTTTTTTTTTATAACATATGCAATCAAATTATATTAACTAACTGATGGGTTACATATATGTGTATAAAGTTTTCATCAAAATTAAAAGAAAAGATGACAGGTACCATTTCTAAAAGAGAGAAAGCAGCCAGGTGTGGTGGTATGAGCCTGCAGTCCCAGCTATTTGGGAGGCAGGAGTGGAAGAGTCACTTGTGTCTAAGAATTCAAAGCTGCAGTGAGCTGTGATCAGGCCGCTGCACTTCAGCCTGGGTGACAGAAAGAGTCCCTGTCTCTGAAAAAGGAAAACGAGAAAGAGAGTGACACAAAACTAAAATTAGCACTGTAGCTGTATAAATTTGAATAAAATATTTAAACATAAAGGAACCATGTCAAAGTAAAATATATTTAGCTTGGTACTTGTAATGGGTTGAATTGTGGCCCCCCAAAATATATTCTTGGTTCCACCTAGCACCTGTGAATATTACTTTATTTGGGAAGAGTCTTTGTAGATGCAATTTTAAGTAAAGTAACTTGAAATTATCCTAAGTTATCCAGGTAAGCCTTTAATCAAAACACAAATGTCCTTATAAATAGAGAAGACATCCATTGATTAGAAGGATGAGAAAAAGAAATGAAACAGAGAAGACAGACTGAGAAGGGAGAACAAAAGTTTATGTAAAATAGAGGCAGAGATTGAAGCTATGTCACTTCAAGCCGAAAATTGTTTGAAGCTACTAGAAATTGGAAGAGGCAAGGAAAGAGAACTTCTATATTCTTTGGGGAAAGCAAAGACTTGCTGAACCTTTAAGATTTCTGGTCCCATGAAGCCTGAAAGAATCAATTCCAATTCCTTTTAAGCCACCAAATTTGAAGACATTTGTTACAGAAGCCCTAGGCTAATTCAGTGACTATCTACATAGATATTTTGATATGCCCATGAATGAGTAATTTCAACTGAGATTGAATCTCAATGAAATTAAATGTTATTACTTATAAATATACTGTGCTCTTTTCTTTTTTTTTCTTTTCTTTTTTTAAGAGACAGAGAGTCATGCTCTGTCAGCCAGGTTAGAGTAAAGTGGCATGATCAAAGTTTCAGTATACAAAATCAGTGTAGAAAAAATCAGTAGCAGTTCTTTACTCCAATCACTTTTAATCTGAGAGCCAAATCAAGAGTGCAGTCTCATTCATAATTGCCACACAAAGAACGAAATACCTAGAAATACAGCTAAACAAAGAGGTGAAGGATCTCTACACGCAGAATTACAAAACACTGAAGAAAGAAATAAAACACAACACAAATAAATGGAAAAATGACGGATGATTATGGATTAGAAGAATCAACATCATTAAAATACCCATACTGCCCAAAATGATTTATAGATTCAATGCTGTTTCTATTAAATTTTTAATGTCATTTTTCACAAATTAGAAAAATTATATTCTAAAATTCATATGGAATAAAAGGAGCCCGAATAGCCAAAGTAATCCTAAGCAAAAAATAAATCTGGAGGCACCACATTACCTGACTTCAGCCTATACTATATGGTTACACTAACCAAAACAGCATGGCACTAGTACCAAAATAGACCTATAGACCAAAGAAAAAGAATAGAGAATCTGGAAATAAAGCCACATACCTATAACCATCTGATTTTCAATAAACTTGACCAAAAAAAGGAATGGAGAAATGACTTCCTATTCAGTAAATGCTCCTGGAATAGCTAGCATACCTGTATGTAATTACATTGTAATGTAATCCATTACAATGGATTTCTACATACCACCATATACAAAAAATCAACTCAAGATAGATTAAAGACTTAAATGTCAAATTTCAAACAATAAAAGTCCTAGAAACAAACCCTACAAAATACCCTTTGCAATATCAGCCTTGGCAGAGAATTTATGCCTAAATCCTCAAATGAAAGTCTATACAACAAAAACAAAAATTGGCTAATGATGGGACCTAATTAAGGAGTTTCTGCATAGCAAGAGAAACTATCAACGGAATAAACAGACAACCTAAAGAATGGAAGAAAATATTTGCAAGCTATGTATCCAACAAAGGTCTATTATTGAGAATCTATAGGAAGTTTAACAAATTAGCAAGCAAAAAACGAATAACCTTATTAAAAATTGGGCAAAGGACAAGAGCAGACACTTCTCAAAAGAAAACATACGTACAGCCAACATGCACATGAAAAAATGATAATTGTCATTAATCACCAAAGAAATGCAAATCAGTACCCCAATGAGATACCATCTCACACCAACCAAAATGGCTTTTGTTAAAAAGTCAAAAAATAACAGACGTTGGTGAGGCTATGGAAGAAAAAGAACACATACACTGCTGGTGAGAAAGTAAACTAGTTCAGTCACTATGGAGAGCAGTTTGGAGATTTCTCAAAGCATTATGAGTTGAACTACCATTTGACTCAGCAATCTCATTACTGAGAACTCAAAGGAAAATAAATTGTTCTACCAAAAAGTACAATATGTTCATTATGGCATTATTCACAATAACAAACACATAGAATCAATCCAGGTGTCCCTGAACAGTAGATTGGATTTTTAAAATGTAGTACATATGCACCATGAATACTATGCAGCCATAAAAAAGAGTAATTTCATATCTTTTGCATCAACATAGATAGTTAGAAGCAATTACCTAGGCAAACTAACACAGAAACATACAAAGGGACGATGAGCACTGAAAAAGACTATCTGTTGGATACTGTGTTCAGTCCCTGCTGATAGATTTAATCCAAACCTCAGCATCATACAATATACCTTTGTATCAGACCTGCATATGTATCCCCTGATTATAAAATAAAAGTTGACAAAAAAGGTGTTACAGAGTCCACTAAGTCTGTTTACAAGCATCAAAACTTTCTAAAGGAATATCTTTTTTTTCTTGAAAGAAACAAAAAGAGAGAAAAGAAGAAAGACAGAAAGAGTGAAAGAAAGAAAAAAAAAAGAATGTAAGAGGGAAAGAAACAGGAAGAGAAAGAGGGAGAGAGAACGGGATTCTTGTCCTATTGCCCAGGCTAGAATGCAGTCTAAGAATA